>JAKCPI010014353.1:0-12854 GCA_023213315.1 Euborellia annulipes | reverse complement strand
TTTTCTCGTCCCGGTGGGTGTTTAACTTAAATATAACATTTCAACCACCTAGCTCAGTACATTCATGCTTTAAATTGGATACAGACAGACTCATAGACAAACAGACCATGACGCGAAAAGCACTTTTTTGAATTCAGGGGACCTCAAAACGTGAATCCATCAAAATCTCGACATCGAATTTTTGACATGAATCCAAAACTTTCTTCTCTCTATATATATTAACATATATAGAGGTAAGAGAAAAGAAAAAACTGAAATAGTACAACCATAAAGTACTATGTATTTTATTATATTTCGTATTTTCGTATTATAATTGGGACTTCGAGGGTATATATATTATAACTGTTATAAGATAATATGTTTGTGCTTGAGGTTGGGCAAAATTACACCTCCTGGAGTCGAATCAAAACCTCCACGCTTTCGCGGCGGGTGGACTACCCTTATTCTAGGGCGCCTGGTTGCACCACCGGGAGTCGAACCAGGACCTCCACGCTTTCGCGGCGGGTGGACTACCCTTATCCTAGGGCGCCGGCCCAATAAACAAATCTCGCATCCGCCTATTATAGGCCTACTAATGAAATTAAAATTTCATTGACTAGAGAAAAATCTTAAAACCCGAATTCATATGAGAAAGTAAAAATATTATTGAAAATCTTCAAATACTTTTACAAAAATTTCAAAAAATTCAAAAATTTCTTCGAAAAATTATATTTATTCAAATACAATAGTAAGTAAAATTCAAGTATTTAAATATATCTCTGAATATTTTTGTTGTAAAATTTATTGAACTTTTTCTATTTAGAACAAATGACGGGCTTTTTTCTTTTTTACGTTAATATCGAGACCACCTGAAAGGCTTTTTCCTTAGTAGATTAATCGCTGAATTTCTTCGAAATGCAACGTTCCGCTGATCAAATGAATCCTTACAAAATTGACCGTGATTTTATTTTTAGAAGATCGATGACAAAGAAAAGATATGTTTACCTTAAACTTGTGTGATCCAAAAGAAAAAATTGGACAATTAAAAAAATTGTTCTTATAAATACGATCCTTTAGATGGACAAAGAAATAAATTTTAAGGATATGGTATCTAATTAGACTTTTAGATAGATTAATATATATGTACAAGTAAAAATCATACTTATAAAAATTGAAATATATTTTAATGGGCCAGTACGATAGAAATAAGAAATTCAATTAACCTAATATATTTTTCATTTTTCTTTACAATACAATACAATTTTGGAAATTGGACCACTAATTGCAAATGAAAGTTATTTATGGATGAATAATTCCTTTCATCTCCTTTTCTTTACATTATATCGCTTAAAATTTCCCCTCACTTTCGGTATTTTTAATAGGTATTTATTATTTATTTATTATTATTTATTTTTTTTTTTTCGGCATCTTTTTTTTCATAAAAAACACTCAGATTTTTTCCCATACATACTCACACACAGATAGACAGTCTTTTCGGCAACTTAGGCCATATAAGACTTATTACGATACTCGTATTTTATTAATACCCTAGTATAACTACTGTGGGCCCAGCTATTCTTATTTAAGCCATTTGGTATTCAAATGGCTTAAATAAAATCATCGGACTGTCTGGGATCCGAACTCGCGACCTTTGGTATAGAAGGCGAGCACGCTAGTAACAATACCAAGGCCCGAGGGCTTTTAGGCATCTTACATTAGACATATATACTTTAACAATATTCATTTATGTTAATTACGATATATTTGATCCAGGCAGATTTATTAAGTATGTATATGAACAAAATAGTTCATTACTAATGTACGGAACTTACACAAGAAAAATCCATGTTAAATGTATTTATGCTTATTTTAGAGTGAAATGTTTTTTATATAATCATTTACAAAATTATGAAAAATAGCATGTTTTGCAAAATAAGGATTAGTTGTTAGAAAGAAGGCAATCCAAATGACTAGCGAGGCCACTGACAAATACTGTGAAGACCTTTTCCAGAAACGTTTATATGTATTTTGAATTTTATGACCGACCTAGAACAATTTTTAATTAAAAGTGATGTTAACTAATCGACAATTGAATAATTATTCAAAAATAAGATATTCAAGAGAAGAGGAAAGTAATAATCATAAAATCTATTAGTCAAAAAAATATTTCCAGTATATAAAATACAGATAAATATAGGCTTATACCTAGATTTTAAAAAAATACTATTATTACTAGATCTCAATAAACAATTATTACAAGAATTTATAAGCTGATTCAAGGATTTTTAAAAAAATAATAGATGGATTAAAAAAAGAAAAAGAATGAATAAATAATATAGATTTATAGATCTATTATAGATTAGGGATCATTCAATTTACGCTTGAAATGCTTTCAAAAAGGAAATGTTTTGGTTTAAAAAAAAAATAATAATTAAGGGTCAGCCTAGGAGTTAGGCAACCAAAGCAACAGACCAGGGTTTAGGCAGCTGGAAAACATGTGAATCTATTAGATATTGTACAAAACGATTGAAAAATAAATGCTCTGAGAATTAAATTAGCAAAATCCATTTATTATTATTATTATTATTTTTTATTACAATATCTCTTTTAAAACTCTCAAAAGTCGGGAAAATAATTTTCAATATGATAATTGTTAGGCATTCAGGCTGAATCTTTGGTTATCTGACTTTTATTTGTAGCCTATATCACTAAAAATATATATTCATATGGATATGTTATTTGTTACATATAAAATAGGATTATTTAAAAGAATTTTGATTTGATGTTTTATTATTTTCAACCAGGGGAAAATAATTTTTTTGCAGGGTGAAAAATTTTGGTTCCGCAACAAAAGAGGGAATGTTCCGTGGGTGGCAAAATTTTTGTGTCTCTAAAAAAAAGGTAAAATGATTTTCACGGAAGGGAAAAAAATTTCTCCCCAGGGCGGAAAATTTTGGTTCCATATACTCCCTGTTCTCAACAAAACTATTTTTACATAATTTTCCTACTGACCGACAAAAATATCTATCAGAAAGATGATTGCTAATCATTGCTATATAATTATAAATTTTTTACAATGTGTGTCAAAAAAAATTCTTTCTGTTCTATGTGTACATATATGTATGTGTAACAAATTTCAAAAATAGAAGTGCTCAATAATACCGTTTCAAATTGATAATAACATATTAATTTTAATTGAAGAGCCCTCAAGGAGAGAATAATTAGATAAAAAAAAATTTCATCAAACATTGTATAAATTTCATAATATTTTTTTTTATTTGTATAGACTAAATATTGTATATTGATCGTGAGTGAGCAATATTAGCACGGATATTGGTAATACTTTGGACACGATCCCAAACAGGATAATCACCAGAAACAAGCTGGATATCGTCAAACATGTTGAACGGGAAATTATCAACAGTGAGAAAAAAAAAAATTTGCATCCAATCTCATACGACAAAAATTTATGTCAATTGAATTGGTTACCAATCAATTAAAATGAGGGTTCTAAATGGCCTCTTGTGCCGAAAAAGACTTTTCTAGCTAATGAAGTACAGTAGAACTCCTCTTATCCGGCCTGGGATCAACAGGTCTTTTTCGGCATCTATGGCCATTTATTATATATTATATTATTTAATTGTTTTTGGGTGGGGGTGGGGGGGGGGAAAATATTGATAATCTCCAATTTTTCATTATTATATTATTTAAATTGATTGGTAACCAATTCAATTTAAATAAATTTTTGTCGCATGAGACAGGAAGCGAACCCGCGACTCTTGGTATATGGCCCGAATGCTAACCACTAAACTAAGGCCCGGAGGCATTAGAATTATTAAACAAAGCAAGAAGTAAGCAAGAAACAAACAAAACTTTCTCTTACGTTTGGGTTTTGTTTCTGAACATGTATATATGTAATTACATATTTACCCAATAAAATGAGTTGTAATTTCAAATATCGGAAAATTTTTTTAAGTTTTCTTTCTGTAAGAAAAAACTCAAAAGTAAAATTCTAAAGCCAAAAAATAAATGAATGCGGCAAAATGTATTCATGGGACCGCAAAAATCTAGTGGAAAATACATTGTCAATTTGTACAAAATAAAAAATCAGAAAAAATATATATATTATTATTATGTTGTAATTTCATGGCACCTGATTAAATATTTGAATGAAAATCAACACGAAAACGAAACCTCGGATTAACCGGTCAGATGGCTGTCCTAAGTAGGAGATTGACATCCTAGCCTTATTTATATTATGGTCCGACCGAAACAAGATTTTCAGCCGAACCCGAATTTCGGCCTCAATCTTAGTTTCGGCCGAAATCGTAACCGAAACAGAAACTTGTATTTCCTATTAAAAAAATTCATATCAAATTACCTTTTTTTTAAATTTTTTCCGTCCTGAGGAAAAATTTTTTTTCCGCTTTGCGAAATTATTTTTTTTGGATGCGAGTCTCATCCCATCTTTTCAGACTCAGGTTTCGGCTGCTTTTTGGCCGAAACCGAAACTACGCCCAAAACCAGGATTTTTTGTCGAAACCGTAACCGAAACCGAATATTCGGTCTGTTCCTAATTTATATACTATTTTGATTACAAAATCTCATTTTTTTTTATATAAAAAACATTCACACTTTTCTCATTCACACTCACACTCCCACACACATTCACACAGTCTTTTCGGCAACTCAGGCCATTTAAGACTTTAAACGATATCCGTTATTGATAATATACACATATTAGGGGTCCAGGCATTTTTATTTAAGCCATTTGGTATCCAAATGGCTTAAATAAAATCATCGGACTGCCCGGGGTCGAACCCCGACGTTTGGTATACGAGGTTAGCACGCTAACCTCTACACCAAACCCCGAGGGCACAAAATCTCATTAATTTAATAAATTTTAATATAAATTAATAAAACTTGCAAATAACTTTAGAGAAATTTGGAATTGGTAATAATAGTAATTTTCCAAATCACTATTTGATTCTTTATTAATATGAATAGTCAATGCTAAATAAATTGATTTGTTGATATAAAAAAACTTTTTTAAATTGAAAAATCATAAATAATAGTTATATTAAAAAATTCATTTATAAATAATAGATATTATTTTTTTTTGATTTGATTGAATTTTAATTTAGAAAATATTTTGAAAGGCTATTGAAGCCCTTTCTAAATCTTTTAATGAATTCAGGGTCGAGGTCATGAAAATTCCAATAAAATATTTACCTAGTACGCCTACTCAAGATTATAAAAAAAAAAACTGTAGACTTATACTGTTGATATATATAAGACATTCATTGAGTGTCTTTTGTCAGTAGAAGAACTTTATAGATGTAAATAGAGATAAAAAAAAACATTTAATGCAATTTCAATTTTAATTAGAGAACGAAAGCTTATAAAATATTTCACAATGCATGTTTATCCTATATAATCTGATCGCTATAATAACATCTATCTATATATATATAAATCTACCTGTTCTGGATTATAATAGCAAAATTATATAATCAAATAATGATATTTAAAATAAATAAATAAATAAAGTTGTATGCATGAGAGGAAAAAAGTAAAAAAAAAAAAAATGGTGAGAATGAAACAAGAAGCGAAATTAATTGACGGTAATTGAAACAGTTACGAAGGCGAACTTTTTTTTTTAATTCTTTAATAGAATAAAACAATCAAAGAAGGCAAGGAACTGTAAACAAATGAGTGTGTTGACTGACATTCATTAATTAAGTATAACTGAAGCAGTCACTAGATAAAAAGCTCTCTTTCATTCTCGGTTGACACGCTTTTTTTTTTTTAATGAAATTATTATATTTGTTCATTCATTAGAAGAGTCATCCAATACCATAATTGATATCCTATTTTTTTTCTTAAAAATTTTTATTATTTATTAATTCTGTATTATAGATTTTAAAGGTAGGTTTTTATATACGCTCCAATTTACAATAAGATTGACGGTATGGTATTTTTATTTTCTCTTGAGAAAGTGATTTATGTGGAAGTAAGTTAGTCCACTTTTTTACTTTCTCTCACCCTATATCTTTTGAAGGGCAAAAAAAAAATTGGAATGAAAAAAAACAATAATATTTTTTTTTTTTTTATATTGAATATATATTTTTTTTTTTTAAAAAATAAAAAAAAATTAAATATATTTTTTTTAAGAAATATTTAAAAAAAAATACATTAAATAAAAGGATTGAAAAAATATTCCCTAACTAAATCCAATTTTGAATTTTTTGTTTTTAACACACCATTGCATAAAGGGTCCATATATGAAATATATAAAGAGAGAAAGTATTGCGATCATGTCAAAAATTCGATGTCGAGATTTTGATGGATTTTTCGGTATTGAAGGCCATTTAGGCTCCGTTTCTATTTATTTCAATTGGATCGGTAGCCAATGATTGAGGATTGGTAGTCAATCCAATTGAAGTAAATTTTTGTCGCATGAGACGGGATGCGAACCCTTAACCCCTAGACAAAGCACAAGAGGCAGAAACCCTACCAAGGATAGTCCAATTTTTCTTTCTCAAAATTTTCTTAAAATATACATGTACAGGGAGGGACAATATTAAGTCCCACCCATGCGTTTTCTACTTGTGATTATTTCATTGTTTTTTAAAAAATATTATCATTTTTTAATAGTTCAAACCTAGAAAATTTCTAAAAAAGATTTTCATTTTCTTTTATATAAAAAAAAAGAAATAATCTCAAGTAGAAAACGCATGGGTGGGACTAAATATTGTTCCTCACAGTACAGTTAGTTTCAATATTAACCGCCACCCCTAGAGAGCCGTGAAGTTAGACAACCAGAGCACTTAGCTGCCTTAATTGTTGTCTCGAAAACTAACATTTCCACTGAAATATTAAAAAAAGTTTATTTTCTAAGCACTCTGGTTGTCTAACTTCTCGTCTCTATTCTCTAGGGTTGCGGTTAATGTTGAAACTGACTGTACATTACATGCCGAAGATCTTTAAAAAAAAAATTTTTAATTTAATTTTTTTTTTTTTTTTTTTTTTAATTTATTTCGGCTGTTGCAAAATTTAAAATTATACTTCTTTTATACACTGTACCTATGAGACGTCTTAAAGTATTATTTACACACTTTTTCAGTTAATCCACATTTAAATTCATTTGTTATACTTGAGGAGAGAAATTGAGAAAAGTGAATGTTCATTGACAGGCGTGGGAAAAAATTTTTTTTCTTTTTATCTAATGAGATCGTAAATAGTAATTAAGTGATATTAAATTATATTATAAGAAATTATTGTTTATATTAAGATCATAAAAAATACTAATAATTAATTTCATTCATTATTTTTTATGTAAAATATAACTAAATATACGAATGTCGGTTCGGTAATTTAATAGCAATTCTACTATTATTTTTCAACTTTTGATGAATTATAAATTATTCATTTATTAATAAAGGCTTGTCAGTCAAAGGACTAAAAAATTGTAATGAATATTTCAAAAATTTTAATGAGTTGTAATAAAAACAGTAGTAAAAAATCCCATTTTAATAAAAACTAATTTATACAAAGTTATATTATTTCCCGAGGTGCCACAGAACAGACTCCTTATTGTATGGACTACTGATGTGTAGCTAATAAATTATATTAATATTTAGGTATTTAAGAAGATGTGAGAAGTGCGGTCAAAAGGCGAAGCCACTCTTGAAATGAAACTGATGAAAGATTTTGGTTTATAGCCTTATTACAATAAATGAATGTTGTTTTGATAGGATCAGCCTGGAATGTTTCAACAGTTTCATTCCAAGAGAGACTTCTCCGCTCTTCTCACGACTATAACCCTATTATTATTATTATATTATAAAAAAAGAGAATTTGCATTTGATAAAGGTTGACGTGTTTTATTTGCTCTCTCATTATTCCGTGATTTTTCTGGGACTTTTTTGCCCGATTTTTGTGATTTTTGTGCCTGCTTGTTCAGTGAAGAGCGCCCTTTCATCTGGTTATCAAGTGGTGATCGACATCATCGTGCTCCGGACAGGATAAGACCTTTTTATTACTTTCTTTGTTTTTTCTTTCTCTCTGCATTTTATTTTTTAATCCTAATCTGCTTAACGAAGGCTATTTTAAAACTATATTTGAATAATAATATAAATTCTCTATTTTAATATAAAAAAAAAAAAAAACTTTTATTAATAAATTTCAACCATTTTCATAAAATATTTGACTTCCTAAATAAAAAATGTCAAAGTGTGGAAAGTGCAATGCCCCCTTCCATAAAAATGGCCACTTTGCTGAATGCAATAAATGCAAGGTTAACTTTCATTTAAGTTGCTCAAATTTAAAGCTGGAGGACTTAAATTGCATGAGAGAGACAAATCAGGTCTGGAATTGCTCAAATTGCATTTCCGTAATAAAGGCGCAAAGTAGGAGAGATGATTTTATCGCCTCGCCCTCGCAGCGTCCTAGAACAGCAGATCCTACTCTTGAACTTTTGCTTGGGAAGATAGAGAATATAGTCGAACAAAATAGGGAAATTCTTAAGCAAAACAAAGAATTGCACGCTTCACTTGAGTTTTGCCAGGGGCAGCTTGCGGACCTGTCGGGAAACTTTGTGTCATTGACTGAAACTGTCGAACTAATGAAGAATAAAATCATTGCAGTTGAGGAAGAGAACAATAACCTGAAGATGAAATTGAATACGGCCGAGACTCGCATAAACTCCCTTGAGCAGGTGGCATTACAATCTGCCAATGCTGTAGAGATCCAGGGAATTCCTGTCAATAAAAACGAAGACCTAGAGCAGCTTGTAGTTAATGTAGGAAGAATGCTCCACATGGAGCTCCAAACGTCCGACGTCTGCTCTGCAATCAGGATGGCCCCTTCCCGGAAGGCGAGCGAGATTGGCAACCGCCCACCCCCTATACTGGTGCGATTTGTGAATAGGCGTACCAAAAGCGAACTAATAAAACAGTGCCGCGTTAAGAGGAACCTTTTCATCCGCGATATTGGCTGGCCAGAAGACGCATCTGCATCCCCTTTTTATGTGAATGAGGCACTTACTCAGGCAAATAAGTTTCTCTATAGTAAAGCTAGGGAACTAAAGAGTGTTAAAAAGATTAAGCATCTTTGGGTAGTGGACGGTAGGATTTTGGCGAGAAGGGAGGATGGATCTAGGATTGTTACCGTGAGGAGTTTGGACGATCTTAAGGTTTTTCACTAGGCGCCTCGTTCCTGATGTGCATGAATTTGTGTTTTGAGGCCTCATTCACATGCTTAGTTTGCAAATTGACTCTTCACTCCCTTATATTTTTCATAAACAAACCTTCATACACTACTTATTTATCTATTTCCAAACTGTATATATTTGTAAATTTCTCATTTTTACTCACTGATCATTTGTTTGTTATAATTTTTTTGTTTTTTACTGCTTTTATTCTAGTCATAATTTATTGTCAAATTTTATTTTTATACTTACCTAACGCCGCATTCATTCTAGTCATAATTTATTGTCAAATTTTATTTTTATACTTACCTAACGCCGCATTCATTCTAGTCATAATTTATTGTCAAATTTTATTTTTATACTTACCTAACGCCGCATTCATTCTAGTCATAATTTATTGTCAAATTTTATTTTTATACTTACCTAACGCCGCATTCATTCTAGTCATAATTTATTGTCAAATTTTATTTTTATACTTACCTAACGCCGCATTCATTCTAGTCATAATTTATTGTCAAATTTTATTTTTATACTTACCTAACGCCGCATTCATTCTAGTCATAATTTATTGTCAAATTTTATTTTTATACTTACCTAACGCCGCATTCATTCTAGTCATAATTTATTGTCAAATTTTATTTTTATACTTACCTATCGCCGCATTCATTCTAGTCATAATTTATTATCAAATTGTTTATACTTTGCGAGATTGTGACCTATTGCTTGTTATTGATGGCTAAGTTGATCAATGGTTTTAATTTGTGTCACGTCAACGCTCAGTCTCTTCCCGCTCATTTTGACGAGTTTCGGTGTTTTTTTGAGAACTCTGAGTTTGATGCTATCTGTGTAAGCGAAACTTGGCTCAGTGACTCTATGGACACGGCTCAGGTTGATCTTGATAATTTCTATATGCTCAGAAATGATCGGGAGGGGAGGCGGGGCGGAGGCGTGGCACTCTACATGAGTCGATCCATTAAATCCAAGATTCTGTATCAGACCCCCGCGGGAAGCGAGATTGAGGCCCTTGTTGTGCAGGCTGTCTCCTCCTGGGGTAAGATTGTACTTGTGGTTGTGTATAGACCCCCTGGCGTCCCTTTTGACGATACGATAGAGTGTATTTTGTCCGACTATTTATCAGCATGTGACGATGTAATAATCGCAGGTGACTTTAATGTTAATTTCAATACTGATTCGTTGGAGAGGCGATATCTGGGGTCGCTCTTCGCCACATTCAATCTGAGTGTTGTCGGCTATGACCCAACTCACCATGTTCGCGATTCTCACACTTGGCTCGATTTGATCGTGGTAAATTCTTCAGGCTTAAAAAAAGTACTATCAACTGCTCAAAAACCATTACCTTTTCTTTCAGCTCACGACATGATCTGTATACACTATAATTTTGTGATTGATAAGAGGTCCCCAAGAACCTTCTCCTATAGAGACTACAAAGCTCTTAACGGAGATCTGTTGTCTCAAGAACTAGAGAGCCATGACTGGTCTGGGGTGTATTCGCTGGGTGATGTCGATGCAAAGGTTGAGCGCTTTACTGAGGATTTGTTTGATCTTTTTGACAAACACATTCCTCTTAGAACGGTGCGATGCAGGAGGCGGGCTGTCCCCTGGATTACCCCCGAGATCAGGGCCCTTATCAGGGAGAGGGACAGTTTTAGAGTTAGATCCATTCGCAATAAAAATCCGGAACTTGAAAATAGGTTCAGAATTTTGCGCAATAGGGTGACTCACTTGATTAAAAGAGAGAAAAGAAAATACCTATGCGGGGCCCTTGACACCAACAACACAGGAACACTATGGAAAGTGCTAAACAGACACTTCCCTAGAGGCAACTCTAACCGAGATCAGCCCCTAGTTATTGAAAACGAACAACTTAACTCGCACTTTGCGGCTGTCTCCTGCGGCTCGGGGTTGACTGGCAATGCCCATGACTCTCTGAGGCAACTTGCCACAGACTGCACTTTTAGCTCTGACAATTTCTATTTCATGGACATAAACTACTCGGACATAGTTGGGGCGATAAATAGCATCGGGTCTAATGCGGTGGGAGACGACAAATTGCCAATTAAATTCATTAAACTAACCCTCCCATACACATTACTCCCACTCCAACACATCTTTAATGCATCCCTGTTGCAGGCGCACTATCCGGCCCTTTGGAAGAGAGCTCTGATTAGACCCGTACCTAAGACTTCAAATCCCGCGACTCCTAATGACTATAGACCGATTGCTCTTCTCAGCTCGCTCTCTAAGATCTTTGAAAAGATAATTCATGGTCAGGTGGGCAAATTTCTTGAGGCGAACCAACTTCAAAATCCGTTTCAATCTGGCTTTAGAAGGAGTTTTAGTACTCAAACAGCACTGGTGAAAGTCACTCAGGACATTTCCATGGCATTTGACAAACATGAAATAACACTAATGGTGCTTTTTGATTTCAGCAAGGCGTTTGACACTATAGATGTTGGACTCCTTCTGAATAAGCTTTCAAGAATTAATTTCTCATTCAATTCTATCTGTTGGTTCGCCTCTTACCTGACAGGGCGAGAACAGTCTGTCCTTGACAGTGACGGAAATTGCTCCACTTACCTAAAGCTGGAACGCGGTGTCCCGCAGGGATCAGTATTGGGTCCCCTTCTTTTCTCTATATACATAAATGACATCTCTGACCACATAGACTGTAAATACCAACTTTACGCTGACGACCTACAGATTTATAACTCTTTCAGACCGACAGAGGGTGAGGAGGCAGTATCAGAAATTAACTTAGTGGCAGAGAGAATATCTTCGTGGGCAAGAGAAAATGGGCTATCCATAAATGCCAATAAAACTAAAGCTATAGTTTTTGGGAATAGCCCCACTATTGACAGGGTTCTCCCGTATCTCCCTAGGGTCATGGTTGATGGGGTCGCCCTGGATTTCGACCGCCGAGTAAGGGATTTGGGGGTGGTGATGGACTCCGGCCTGACGTGGCGGGACCATGTGAGTCACATCCGTGGCAAGGTCTATGGCATCCTACACCAGATCAGAAGAAGCCAATCGTTTTTACCGGAGCACGTTAGGTCCCACCTAGTCCAGTCACTGATTTTCCCACACTTTGATTATTGCAGTGTGGTGTATGGAGGCTTGTCGGCTGGGCAGGCGCGGGGGCTGGATAGAGCTTTAAATGCATGTATCCGATTTATCTTTAATATCAGCCCTCGCGAGCATATAAGCCCTTATTACGAGAGGCTTGGATGGCCCAGGTTGTCTGAGAGGAGATCCTACTTTCTGGGTATATTTATATATAATTTGATCCACCATAAGTCTCCCGCCTATCTGTACGAGCTCCTGAAGTTCAACCTTCATACTGGTCATGGCCTAAGATCATGTCGTGAGGATCTGATTATGCCTCAACATCGGACGGCTTTTTGCCATAGATCTTTTTTGGTAAGGGCCACCACGCTGTGGAATTCCCTCCCTCGGGAGGTACGGCTGTCGGGTAGTCTGGGGATTTTTCAATCCAGACTGAGGGACTTGTTGGGTGGGCCTGTGCCGGGACGGTGAGCGGCCCCGGATTTTTCTTGCGGTGCAAAACATATTGAGGTGTGTTACTGTATGGGTTTGTTGTTTTTGCTGAGCGTTCTGTTTGTTTTGTTTTGTCTGTTTCGCTGTA
>JAKCPI010014352.1:0-26201 GCA_023213315.1 Euborellia annulipes | reverse complement strand
TAAACAAATATCTATCTGAGTCTAAAAAAATAAATTTACATGTACAGTGAGGGACAATATTAAGTCCCATCCATGCGTTTTTTACTTGTGATTATTTTGTTTAAAAAAAAAAAACGATTATAAAAAAAAAAAGATTATATGTTTTTTAATGGAAACATTTCTTTTATAAAAACAATGAAATAATCACAAGTAGAAAACGCCCTCCGGGGCTTGGTGTAGAGGTTAGCGTGCTAACCTCGTATACCAAACGTCGCGGGTTCGGACCCCAGGCAGTCCGGTGATTTATTTAAGCCATTTGGATACCAAATGGCTTAAAAAAGAATGTCTGGACCCCCAATATACTGTATATATTAATTACAATGGTTATCGTCTAAAGTCTTAAATGGCCTGAGTTGCCGAAAAGACAGTGTGAATGTGTGTTTGAGTGTGAGTGTGAATGAGAAAAAAGTGTGAATGTTTAAAAAAAAAAAAAAAAAAAAAAAAAAAAAAACAAGTAGAAAACGCATGGGTGGGATTTAATATTGTCCCTCACTATACATTAAGAGTTGTTGAATCTTAAATATTTTATATTTTTATAAGATGTATGTTAATTTTTAAGACAAGTTTTTCCTGTAATTAAAAAACAAGTAATGTTGTAATAGGTAAAGAGGAGTTATATTTATTGCAAGCCTTGATGATGTCTGATAGGACGAAATTGCGCATCGAGTTGGCCGATAAATTTTAATAAAGAATAAGAGAAATTTTGTTTTTCCTTATTATAAATTTCAAAATTCATCTATGGCCAAATAAAAAAAAAATCATCTACCTAAACCTGGAATCTGTGTGTAGCTTAGATTTTATATTTAAGTTACACACCCCCCATAGAGCGTGAAAATAAGCTTTGAATCAAAATCAACCAAAGAGTACTAGTACTTTACTGATGTACTTTTTCACTTTTTTTTCAATTTTCTCAAAATTCGCTCCAACGATTTGATCAAAAATCAATTAATTTTTAGAATCTCTTTCATTTTGCCATTGAAATCTTCTGAAGATTACTTTACTCTTGTACTTCTTAGGAAAGATAGGAGAAATGGTTGCCATCAAGGACGTACCCAGGATCAAATCTAGAGGGGGGCAGAACATGGTCGTCCAGGGGGGGGGGGGGGGCAGATCATGGCCTTCCAGATTGTGACATAGCTTTTTTTTTATTATATAGAGGAGAAAAGCCTTTGAAATAAAGGCATAAAAACCCTCGAGTCCTAACGAGTCCCCGTCGCCATCGTCCTACCTAATTTTGTTTCGTTTCATCACTTTATAAGCATTTAATTTTTTTTCTTGCTTCTAGGGGGGGGGGGGCAGCTGCCCTCGCTGGGTACGCCCATGGTTGCCATGGTAACAAAATATAAATATTTTCTCAGGATTCGCAAGGACTTTGCAGCCAGGAGATTAAATAAAAAATCTTTTATTTAATTTTTATTTGTCGACGTTTCGGTCGTCGTTGATTTGAATAAGAGACCTCCGAGCAGCAAGTTAAGGATAACATTTTGTACATATCAAAGTTAAAAAGAAATTGTATTTAATTGCAATGAATATTAAAATACCTAAGATCGTGTATAATTGACAATATTTGCCCTGATGAAGGTCGTGATTGGCGACCGTAAGGTCGGTAAATAAAAATTAAATAAAAGATTTTTTATTTAATCTCCTGAGTAAATCTCCACAGCCAAAAAACATCAATTTATTAAATATTTTCCCATGTTTATAAATTTTACACCTTGAATTCTAAATATATCGGTGGAAACTAAAAATAACTTGGTGTGACAAGCACAGAACACATCTTTCGATTACCTTCGGTAAGTTGTGTTCTGTGCTTATCAAACCAGATTTTTTAACATTTTATATTAATAAAAAAAATTTATTGTCAAAAAAATATTTTTCTCAAATCTCGGGGGAGGGTAATTACCCTCTTGCCCCCTCCCCCCTTGTATCCGCCCTTGTTCGTATAGATACTAAATTTCATATTGCTATCTATTAGCAAACAAAAAATGCAATAACATGTAAATCCGCTCTCTATTTTATTTTTTTTTATTTTTTTAAAAACACACTTTTTTCACATTCACACTCATATTCACCCACACATACACATAGTCTTTTCGACTCTCTGGTTATAATAATCACAATTATGAAAAAAAAAATTTATATTTAGAAAATTTTTGTGTATGGGTTAAAATGGTCAAGTATTTATTCAGAGGTTGCTTTTTTTTTGACTACAAGAGTGTGGAGATTATTTTAATTTGAAGTCACACGTCTCGTTCTCTTGTTCCTTGGAGGTCAACCATTCCGAGATTCAGTAAAGCTTGGCATCGCTTAACATTCATAATCTCTATTGCTTTGCTGATGAAGGAAACAGAAAAATCAAAATATCTCTTGAAATATTAATTTTATTTAAATAATTTGTATAAACAAAATTGTTCTATTCATCATTCTGAACAACTTTTGTTTGAAAGAAATTTCCCGATTCGAACATATAAACAATCATGTTGAAAAGACAATATTTTCAGGTTGCTTAGTAGATTGATTGCCAGACACAGTCGTCTGGGCGTCTTTCTATTTTGGGCGATGACGTCGCTCTGATTGTCGTCTTTTATGATCTGGTTGGCCTTGACCGGTTGCCATGCGCCCAATCTCCTTTCTCTTTCTCTCTCTTCATCTATATGAGATCCAATAAAAATAAAAATGCCAAAAAAATAGACAATTTTTTTTTTTATTATTTCAAATGAATAAAGGATTTTATTAATATTCATTTACTATTTTCACACTGTATTTCTCAACCAGAACGTTATAGAACGTTATAGACCCCCAGAGTTAATATCTATGGGGCAAAAAAATTTTAAATTTCCAAGTCTTTAAATTATACTTCAATACTATTATATAAAAGACTGTTTGTCTGTTTGTAAAGCGGAGAGGAGTTATTCAAGCCGATAAACTTTTTCGTGCAAAGATTTTTTTCTTGCCCTAGGGCATGCACGAAAAAAGTTTATTGGCTTGAATAACTCCTCTGTCTTAAGAGGTATAATTATGGGGAATATACGGTTAGAAAGAATGAGTTTTCCGCTAAAGATTTCACCATTTATTTTTTTCCTATCATTTTATTTTACCGCGCTGCGGTAAATTCTAATTTGAAAGTTTAAACCCCTGTAGATTCCGAACGGCTAATCAGATCAGACTAAATGGGATGTCATTTGGTGCAGAAAGAAAACCTCTAATAGAATAAGTAAAAAAATCCCGAGTAATTAACTCCAAAATTAGTTTTTTCTCGAAAAACCTCATTTTTTAGGCAAAAAAATATCGAAAAATAGCCCTACTTGTGCAACGCCTAGCTACTTGACCATAAAAGCTACATTAAATCTAAATATACTTTTAGAAAGAGTGGTTCAATACCCCCGGACTTTTTTTCTTATTTTTGATATGACGTCATTTTACCGCATGAGAGCACTTGGCGGAATTTTTTTTCAATAGTACTAATTGATTCTCCATCGATTAAAAAACCGTCATAAAATTTGACGTAGAATGCGATGGTTATAATAAAAATGAAATACAGTTGGGGCCCCATTGTTAAAAATCGATTTAAAGATTTCAATTGTTGATAACAATGTTAAATCTTTAATAAATTTTGGTGTAACAATTTTTTTCTTAAAGTTCACTCTTTTAGCTTTAAAATGGTAAAAAAAGTTTTTTTCTAGCTCAAATAGAACCAGAGTTATGAATTTTTAAAAGTGAGCGTCTAAGCAGAAAATCATCAAATTTTCACATTTTCGACCCTCGATATTTCCCAAAATATTAAAGAAAAAAAGAAAATCCTCGCGGATGGCTATCTTTTTTTTCGTTATAGAACCCGTAAAAAAATGTCATCCAAATCAAAAACATGTCGGTCAGAAAGTGTTCGGTTTGTAAAAGAATCACCCATATTTTGTAGGACAAATATTTTTTTTCAATAATGTTAATAATTTTCTTAAGATTTAATGAAAAAATCCATAAGTAATAATAAATTTTTGAGAATCGTCAAATTGAAATATTATTCCTGCTACTCCTGTTAGCATGTGCGTAACTAGGGGGGTGCCGGGGGGGGGGGGCCTGCCCATGGTGGTCTTCAAACAATTTTGAAAGCAAAATAGAACAGCATCAAAAAAATAATTGATTTTTGAATTTTAAGAGAAAGTAAAAATTAATTTGTCAAAATAAATTTGGAAAATCGATTTTTAATTATTTTCAGAACGTTTTGAGACTAAAATTTCATTGTTTTTGCTTGAATATTTTATATACTAAGTTATTCAATCAATATCAAGGCCTAAATGTGTTTATTTAATTAAAAAACAATAAATTAGAAAGTGAAAGAGGCAGTTAAAATTTGAAGATGTAAAAGGCAATCAATAAACCCCCATTTTATGTGGTCGTAGTTAAATAAAAAAATGTCTATAGCTTTATAATTGATTGAAAAGACCAGTTTTGCATTTTTCCACAAATCGAACGAAAAATAAGAGAGATAGAGCGACTTTTTGAAAAGCGAATGTGCGCGAGAAGAAAAGCCTAGACAAGAGTGAAGCGAGGCTCCCTGGCTGCACTCTGGGCGCCGCACATAGGGGTATTTGACGTAAAAACCCGATCAAAATAGAAAAACTCAAAGTTTACCTAATGCTACCCAAAATGGATGTTTCTTCATCTACTATAACCGGCTTATTGGAATCCAGCCCCTCCGACCCTTCTGGTTCGGCTATCTGGTCACAATGTCAGTCGGAAGTCAGTCATTGTTTTAACAGCTTGCCTTGGTTTTAGGCGCTCTCAT
This sequence comes from Euborellia annulipes, assembly GCA_023213315.1. Lineage (NCBI taxonomy): Eukaryota > Metazoa > Arthropoda > Insecta > Dermaptera > Anisolabididae > Euborellia > Euborellia annulipes. The sequence goes on along the minus strand of JAKCPI010014352.1, from coordinate 21,379 downwards.
TTTCGTTACTCAGTTTTTTGTGCAAAATGTCTTCATGCGGCGGTCAACAGAAAAAAAAACGACTTGAATGTGGAAATTGAAGGTAAGCTCTCTATATTACAGTATATTTGATTAAGTTTGAACGTAATTATCACTGTTTTTTTAAATATCAAAAGTCGCTTTTTTTTGAACATTTTTTTAAAGAAAATTTCAGACAAATTAGTGTTTTTGTTTATGTGTCGCGGCTTGTCGCCTCAAACTTTTTATATGGGCATAAAGTTTAGTCTTTTAGGATGTAGAAACAAGAAAAACATTTCACCCCGACTCACCCCATATTTTTTTATTAGACTTTAAAGTGAACGAGGGAACAGAAATTCATTAAATCGATTTAGTATAATTTTAGTTTTCTTTTGTTATAGAACCTTTGGGAAGAGTTAAAAAATTACCAGAATGGAGTTCTATGATATTTTGAAAGAGTTCAAAGGAAAAAAAAATAGAAGAAAAAAATGAATTTGATGGAAGAAAGACTCATTCAACTAACTTCATGTCCTCCCGAAGAACGGAGTCCCTCGTTCACGTAAAAATACTATAAGAAAATATAGGGTGAGATGGGGGGATATATTTTTCTTGTTTCTACATCCTAAAGGACTAAACTTTATGCCAGATAAAAAGTTTGAGGCGACAAGCCGCGACACATAAACAAAAACACTAATTTGTCTAAAATTTTCTTAAAAAAAACGTACAAAAAAGCGACTTTTGATATTTATAAGAAACAGTGATAATTACGTTTAAACTGAATCAAATATACTGTAATATAGAGAGCATACCTTCAATTTCCACATTCAAGTCGTTTTTTTCTGTTGACCACCACATGAAGACATTTTGCACAAAAAACTGACTAACGAAAATGAGAGCGCCTAGAACCAAGACAAGCAGTTGACACAATGACTGGGTTCCGAGTGATGTTATGACCAGGTAGCCGAACCGGAAGGGTTGGGGGGGGTGTAAAGGGGGTAATAACCCCCCTCCACGAGATTTGAAAAAAAAATACTTTTTTCGAAAAAAATTTTATTTTTAATGTAAAATTTTAAAAATTAATACTTAAAAATTTTATTTGTACGCGTATTTATATTCTTATATAAGGAAAATAATAAATAATTGGCCAGAATGCGCCTTTAAATTTTCCGAAATTAAGAAAAAATTGTGTTGTGCGACCAGTCACACCAGGTTACCCCCCCTCCCGAGAAACACCTCTGGATCCGTCCTTGATTCCAATAAACCGGTTATAGTAGATAAAGAAGCATCAATTTTGAGTTTTTCTATTTTGATCGGGTTTTTACTTCAAATACTCCTATGTGCGCCGATCGAATTAGAAAAAACAAATTGATGCTCTCCCATCATTTGAAATAATTGCCAAAGTGATTGATTTAATCTTTTATTGCTTTTATAAAATTTTATTCGAAACTTTTTTTTAACTATAAGAATAAAAGACTGAATATTTATCTATAAAGAATTCATTCCTTTGAGAAAAAATAAAATTTCTAATTATTTTGTCTTCAATCAAAGAGATGCTTATTTCTCATTAATATATTAAATAATAAGATCCCATTAGACCTTTAGTTCAGTGCTAAACTTTTTGAGTCGAGGCCCCGTTGGGAACCAAATAAATATCTTACGCCCCCCTATCATGGGCGTAGCCAGACATCTTGTTAGGGGGGGGGGGCAACCCTCGTCAGAGCGAGAGGGGGGGGTTTGCAATTAAAATATACATAGATTATTAATTATTTATTTAAATAAAAAAAAAATTAAATTAATGTAGTGGATTAGACGTTAAAAAAAAATTCCCAATGGGAAAAATATATATTTGTTTGATTTTTTTTATTTTTAGGACCAGCCAGGGGGGGGCAAAGGCCCCCCCCCCTCTGCCTCCCCCTGGCTACGCCCATGCCCCCTATTTTTTTTTTTTTTACATTCTCTTGCCTATGTGTATTCAATTTTAAGCATGAAGGAACTTGAGCTAGGAGGGTGAAATTTTATATTTAAGTTAGACACCCCCCCCCCTCGAGGGATGGAAATAAGCTTTTAATCAAAATCAGCCAAAAAGCACTTTACTGATGTAGTTTTTTAGTTTTTTTTTTCGATTTTCTCAAAATTCGCTCTAACCATTTTTTTTTTTTTTTAATTAATAAATCAATTATTTTTTAGATGCTCTTTGAAATGTATATTCTTATTTTGCCGTTGAAATCTTCTGAAGTCCACTTTACTCTTGTTCTTCATAGGAAAGATAGGTGAAATGGTTGCCATGGTAACAGAATTTAAATCTTTTACTTTTTAGATTAAAATTCATATAAATCAATTATTTAGATGCCCTTTTAAAAAGTGCATCACTAATATTATGTGAAAATTGTTTGAAGTACTCAAATCATTTCATCTAAATTAAATTTTACACTTTGATATTTATATAACTACCCTACAGTAATACAAGATCGAAATATCGCTTGTGTTCAAATAAATATAACAACCATGTGATGATGAAGAATTGAAAGATTTTACATCTAACTAAATATATAACTATCATTTATTAGGCAATATTCTCTGACTGCTTAATTAATTTTTTTTTTCTCGTTCAATTTTTATAATTCTAACTAATGTCAAAAAAAAAACTTAAAAGCCATTAAATTATTATTTTTAAAAAGAGAAAGAATATTTCTTAGAAACGAGGGGGGGAGGGCGCCTGGCGACAATCAGAGCAGAGTGGTGGGGGAGCCTGGCGCCCACGACCCTCCCCTCCTTTGGCCAAATCAAGAGCATGAAATAATTAATATAAAAATTTTGATAAATCAATTGTCTATAACTCGGAAACCGCGCATCCAATTCGCATCGGATTTTTTGTAATGAGTTTAGAATTTCCTAGAGAATATTCACATGGAACTAAAATTGAATAATTAAGAATATATTTTTTCTTTAATCTAACCATCCGTTCAATCAATCAAATGATAGTAAAATGGATCATCGTTCTATATTCTCTGAAATTTTCCCTTTTATCTCTATATAAAATTTTCAAACAGTTTTTTTTTTATTTCTCTTTATTAACACTTCCAATCTCCCCACTCCCAATTTTTATTAAATAAACGAATATTATATAAATTTTAAAATAATACCTTAGGGGTTGTCCACATATTACGTAACGCGTTAGGGAAGGGAGAGGCATGGGCGTAACTAGGGGGTGCCGGGGGGGGGGGCATGACCCCCAAGAAGGCTCGTGCCCCCCTGCCCCAAGAAAAATTGAGAAAATGGAGCTTTGCAGGCCCTCCGGAGAATTTAAAAAAATTTGTAATCTATTTGTTTTGACTTAACATATATTTCTATTTCCTGCGATTTTTAATAAAAAATAGAAGTTATCTCAATATTATTATTTATATGTATTATTATTGCTTAAATAAAGCCTTATATTGCCAAAAATGTCTTTATTAAGGAACCGATCAAACAGCTGATTGAAAAAGTCGGCCATGTTGGCTTCTCAGCCAGCCGGAGTCAGGTCCCGATCCAACAAAATTGGTTAGCCACCAGAGTCCGTATCGTGACGTAGCTCCGCTCAACTCCGTTTCGGCAGCAGTGTGTGCACCTCATTAGAATTGGGTCCGCCACCGGACTCAACCTATGTATTTCTATGGAGGTGCACACACTGCTGCCGAAACGGAGTTGAGCGGAGCTACGTCACGATACGGACTCTGGTGGCTAACCAATTTTGTTGGATCGGGACCTGACTCCGGCTGGCTGAAGCCAACATGGCCGACTTTTTCAATCAGCTGTTTGATCGGTTCCTTAATAAAGACATTTTTGGCAATATAAGGCTTTATTTAAGTAATAATAATACAAATAAATAATAATATTGAGATAACTTCTATTTTTTATTAAAAATCGCAGGAAATAGAAATATATGTTAAGTCAAAACAAATAGATTACAAATTTTTTTAAATTAATAAGATATTATTTGTTAAATAGTCAATTAAGAAATATTTTTACTTAAAATTTAGTAAAAATATTTCTTGATATAACGATAATTAGTTTTATTAAGTTTATTTAGAAATAAATTGCTGGGAAGGAAAATAGTATCATTCAAGTAAAAAGCATTGTTTATCCTTCGACATACTTATATACCAAATAACAGAGAAGTAAGATTACGTCACTCCAGTCAAGTTTTAGTGTGTGACCCCCTCAATTCGGATTCGGTTCGAACTCCAGTCAGTAAACACAAGTCAGGTCCCGGTGTGATCGCACCTTAAAGGTGCGATCACACCGGAACCTGACTTGACTTGAGTTGAGTCCGGTGGCGGACCCAACCTATGTATTTCTATGGAGGTGCACACACTGCTGCCGAAACGGAGTTGAGCGGAGCTACGTCACGATTCGGACTCTGGTGGCTAACCAATTTTGTTGGATCGGGACCTGAGTCCGGCTGGCTGAGAAGCCAACATGGCCGACTTTTTCAATCAGCTGTTTGATCGGTTCCTTAATAAAGACATTTTTGGCAATATAGGGCTTTATTTAAGTAATAATAATACAAATAAATAATAATTTTGAGATAACTTCTATTTTTTATTAAAAATTGCAGGAAAACATGTTAAGTCAAAACAAATAGATTACAAATTTTTTTAAATTAATAAGATATTATTTTTTAAATAGTCAATTAAGAAATATTTTTACTTAAAATTTTGTAAAAATATTTCTTGATATAACGATAATTAGTTTTATTAAGTTTATTTAGAAATAAATTGCTGGGAAGGAAAATAGTATCATTCAAGTAAAAAGCATTGTTTATCCTTCGACATACTTATATACCAAATAACAGAGAAGTAAGATTACGTCACTCCAGTCAAGTTTTAGTGTGTGACCCCCCTCAATTCGGATTCGGTTCGAACTCCAGTCAGTAAACACAAGTCAGGTTCCGGTGTGATCGCACCTTTAAGGTGACTTAAACTGACTTGACTTGAGTTGAGTCCGGTGGCGGACCCAACCTATGTATTTCTATGGAGGTGCACACACTGCTGCCGAAACGGAGTTGAGCGGAGCTACGTCACGATACGGACTCTGGTGGCTAACCAATTTTGTTGGATCGGGACCTGACTCCGGCTGGCTGAGAAGCCAACATGGCCGACTTTTTCAATCAGCTGTTTGATCGGTTCCTTAATAAAGACATTTTTGGCAATATAAGGCTTTATTTAAGTAATAATAATACAAATAAATAATAATATTGAGATAACTTCTATTTTTTATTAAAAATCGCAGGAAATAGAAATATATGTTAAGTCAAAACAAATAGATTACAAATTTTTTTAAATTAATAAGATATTATTTGTTAAATAGTCAATTAAGAAATATTTTTACTTAAAATTTAGTAAAAATATTTCTTGATATAACGATAATTAGTTTTATTAAGTTTATTTAGAAATAAATTGCTGGGAAGGAAAATAGTATCATTCAAGTAAAAAGCATTGTTTATCCTTCGACATACTTATATACCAAATAACAGAGAAGTAAGATTACGTCACTCCAGTCAAGTTTTAGTGTGTGACCCCCCTCAATTCGGATTCGGTTCGAACTCCAGTCAGTAAACACAAGTCAGGTCCCGGTGTGATCGCACCTTAAAGGTGCGATCACACCGGAACCTGACTTGACTTGAGTTGAGTCCGGTGGCGGACCCAACCTATGTATTTCTATGGAGGTGCACACACTGCTGCCGAAACGGAGTTGAGCGGAGCTACGTCACGATTCGGACTCTGGTGGCTAACCAATTTTGTTGGATCGGGACCTGAGTCCGGCTGGCTGAGAAGCCAACATGGCCGACTTTTTCAATCAGCTGTTTGATCGGTTCCTTAATAAAGACATTTTTGGCAATATAGGGCTTTATTTAAGTAATAATAATACAAATAAATAATAATTTTGAGATAACTTCTATTTTTTATTAAAAATTGCAGGAAAACATGTTAAGTCAAAACAAATAGATTACAAATTTTTTTTAAATTAATAAGATATTATTTTTTAAATAGTCAATTAAGAAATATTTTTACTTAAAATTTTGTAAAAATATTTCTTGATATAACGATAATTAGTTTTATTAAGTTTATTTAGAAATAAATTGCTGGGAAGGAAAATAGTATCATTCAAGTAAAAAGCATTGTTTATCCTTCGACATACTTATATACCAAATAACAGAGAAGTAAGATTACGTCACTCCAGTCAAGTTTTAGTGTGTGACCCCCCCTCAATTCGGATTCGGTTCGAACTCCAGTCAGTAAACACAAGTCAGGTTCCGGTGTGATCGCACCTTTAAGGTGACTTAAACTGACTTGACTTGAGTTGAGTCCGGTGGCGGACCCAACCTATGTATTTCTATGGAGGTGCACACACTGCTGCCGAAACGGAGTTGAGCGGAGCTACGTCACGATACGGACTCTGGTGGCTAACCAATTTTGTTGGATCGGGACCTGACTCCGGCTCGCTGGGAAGCCAACATGGCCGACTTTTTCAATCAGCTGTTTGATCGGTTCCTTAATAAAGACATTTTTGGCAATATAAGGCTTTATTTAAGTAATAATAATACATATAAATAATAATATTGAGATAACTTCTATTTTTTATTAAAAATTGCAGGAAATTATAAGAGCCATGTATATAAAATATATTCTAAAGTATGCTTGTACTCTAAGATGTAAAAAAATTTTATAGTTGATAATGTTTTCCCGATACTAATCTCTTTATCTCTTGTTGTGCACATTAGTTCTGAGGATGATCCCAACGGGGATCGAAACGTCAACATGATGGGAATAAAGATAATGAAAAACAACTAGCTGCGAATTTTCTTCTTCTTTTCACCTATCCTGAAATTTTATATTTAAGTTAGCTATCCCCCCTGGCAAGAAGCTTTTGAACAAAATCGGCCAAAGAGTAGGCCTACTCTTTAAAAGGTACACTCGTCGTTATAAAAAAGGTTGCACCCACAACGAATCATGTTACGTGAATGAAATTCAGTGGATGGCCACTACTCGATTAGCAAATGATTAAATTTTCAGTCCATGCATAAGACTTCACAAAGATGACTGTGTTTATGATCTCATCAACCACAGACTAAAAGCTCTCCAGAAGCAGAATTTGTTTTTCCTGTGTGGTTATCTGGTTATCTCATTCAGAGAACACCAGGGTAAAGTTTATTATGCTTTTACAACTACAGAGAAGACAATTTAAACAGCTGAGCGAATTTGAGAGGGGTCGTATCATAGCGCTACATGAAGGTGGATGGTCATTTAATCGGACAGCGCTCCATATTGGCCGTTCCAACTTTACGGTGTTGGCCACAATGGGTTGATGAAGATTCCTACACACGATATGCAGACCACCATCGACAACAAACATGGATAAACGAAGGATTATCAGGCAAGCGCAAACCAATCCATCTGGTACAGTTGAGAACATTCAACCAGTAGTTACTGCTCTGTAGCATCCTGTTAGTGCCAGTAACATAAGCAGACGGCTACATGCCGTTGGATTGCTCGTACGTAGGCCATTAAGGCAACTACCCACAGCAACGTCAAGGGAGAGTACAAAGGGGCCGTGAAAGAGCAGAATGACACAGGATAATTTTTAGTGATGAATCTCGCTTTTGTCTTGATGTAGATGACCAACGCAAATGGAGTGAATGTGGTCAGCGCAAAGATAAACGATTTGACGTTATGAGTAGTTGCCGTAATTTCCTACGTGCGTGTAAACTAACGGCATGTAGCCTTCGTCGTGTGTAGGAATCTTCATCAACCCATTGTGGCCGTAAAGTTGGAACGGCCAATATGGAGCTCTGTCCGATGAAATGACCATCAGCCATGGGCGCCCATGGTTAAGAGGTTGAAATTTTATATTTAAGTTAGGCACAGGAGACAACTTTCGATTACCGAAGTTAAGAGAAAGTTGTGTGTTGTGCGACCAGACACACCAGATTTTTTAAAATAGACATTAGAGATGGTGTTGCCGTATATTATCTGTAACAGTCCCAAAAGTATCCATTTGCTAGAGTTATGTCTGAGGCTTTCTCTCTAAGCTTAGAGACATTAGAGCGCATTAAAAGGCATCGGCTCTCTGTAAACTTTATGGTTGTTTCTCTCACCGATAGGGTACACTGCTAGAGTGGATATTTTTGGATGTTACAGATAATACACATGAGGTCTACTTGGAAAAAGCGAGCGAAAGCCAACATATACAACAATTTTATTGTAATTAATATTGTTATTATTTGCTAAAATAAACCATGATTTATGACAAAAAGGAAATGTTTTTTATTTCTACACACAAATCATTTTAGGGCATTATATAAATTATTTAATAGAGCTCTCTCACTAATTGACACTTATTTCTGTCACATTAGAATAGCTAAGAAAAGGTTAAGGAGCGGAAAGCTGGGAAATGCGGGCATCTCCGAAACTCGACGGATAGGTCATTCCAAACACTCGTAGTTTTACTCAAATTATTCAAGATTTCAACAAACAGAATACTTTACATACAAATTGATAACATCTAGCAATTCAAAGGATTTAACTATCAAAGTATACTTTACTTATCGATATTATATGAAGGTTTGAATTCACATTCTCCTTTTTTATTGGTATAAACAACGTCAACACTTACTTGTTAGTGTGACGAATTATTTATAAAGTATCAAATGCATTTAATTTAATAAATTAATAAGTTAATAAATTAACCTTTACATTAAAATATGAAATCTTGTGTTTTTAGTCTTTATTTACAAAAATATGTTTCACCAGTTTAAATTTAATTACAGACTAAGTTCATGGCCCTTCATATATCATTTAATCTAAACAGAGTTCTCTATTCTAAAACTCTGAAAAAAATAGATAAAATTATTTTTTACATAACATAACTAAAAAAATAAATATAATCTTTTGTAAATAATTCTAGTTAAAATTTTTAATTTGATTAATTAATATAAATAACATATTCAAAGTAACAATTATATTTTATATATATTATATTATAATATTATATTGAATAATAGATGCTTCATTTATTTATTCATTCAATGATCACGTTCTTCTGGTGTTCTATATTCAAGACCTAGATGTTCAAAAATGGATTCTTCTGTTGGAGTTTCGATTATATATCCATCATTCAACTTGTCTTTACCCTGAAATTATTTTTAAGAGAAAATAAATAACATGTCTCCACAAACCAATAATATTATTTGCATATAATTGGAGGTGAATATAAATTTGTTACTAGGAAAAATGATTTTGCCAGCATGCACAAATACCCTTCGGCACCACACGGCACAAGCATGCTTGTGTAAGAAATAGTTTATGCCGAAAATTAACCTAAAAATGTCAAACTCGGAAGGTTATTTATTTGAAGATAACAAAAAGTACTCACTTGCTTTAAACAGAGACACAATAAATATTAATATTTAAATTGAAGTTTTAAATGAATTAATTATATTATCAATAAATAAATATCAAATGTCAAGACGTCAATAAAATGGCGGAGAGTTTTGCTTGTGCATAATTAAAATTCAAGCTGCTTGCACAATTAAAATGCTTGCGCAAAATTCTCCTACAGACGCTACAGTTTGCTTGTACAAAAAGATTGTGATTGCACGTGCATGCTTGTCAAGTTTAGAGTTACGTGTGTAGCCGCCTTTACTTATACTTTAAGGAACTGAACTAGAATTTAATACAATAAAACAGAAATAAAGAATCGAGAGAAATAATAACCTTTCTTAATACTCCTCCAACAAGGCTATTTTCAGTTAGAGACATTCCTTTTCTATGGGCTAATAAACGAATAGATCGATTGAATAAAGCTGATCCTGTATAATGCATCAATGCAGGCGCCAGTTGAGATTTTGGCACAAGAAACAAATCGATCCGTCGATACTAAAAAAAAAAAAAAAATGATATAAATAACAATAACTTTACTGTAAAAATCATTCAAATCTAACCTATAATAATTAAAGCGGAGACGAAGTCAAAAAAATAAATTTTATATTTATTTATTTATTTATAAATTCCAAAAGTATATTTTAAAAGGAAAAGTAAAGGAAAAATAATTCATTCATTTAAATAATAGTCTTGAGATTATTCTCTTTATTTTAGAAATAAATATTACATATATAGCTATGGGAAAGTGAAAAATGACAGATGGGGAAATGTCAAATTCAAATGTTTTTTCATTAAATAAATTATTTTGAGTGGTTTTACTTACATTTTTCAGTATATAAATAATCATTAAACTATTAGCTTCTGTTTCTATGAGTTTATTTTTGAATAAAATTATTATATAATTATTTTTAAAAAAATCATTTTTTCGCCATGTATTCAATGGGGCGAGTTGGATGAAAGATGGAGGACAATTCTAACGGTATAATATAATCTATATATATATATATATATTTACTATATATATATATATATATATTGGTTCTATTGTTTTACTTTGGTCGAAGTTCATGGTGTGGTCTGTTTCATTGTGGTGTTTAACGATGGCTGATTGCGGGTCGAGTTTCCATAGTGCCATTTTGTGTTCATAAATCCTAAAATTGATTAGTCTGTTGGTTTGACCTATGTATGACCGGTGACATTCTGGACAAGTATTTCATAGACCCCGGGAGATTCATTCGGAATGGTGTCTTTCGGGTTACTAATTAGATTCGAGAGTTTCTGATGTGTGGTGAAAATGGGTTTTATGTTTTTCTTTTGGAGAATGCGGCGAATTTTATCTGTTATGCCTTTTATGTATGGAAGGAATGCCTTGTGTGTGTTTAGATCTTCAAGTTCTGTTGTATTTTAAGTTGGTGGTGTTTGATTAATGAGATGGTTTCGGGTGGGATTTTGTGTATTATTTTTAGGATGTTTAAAGTTTCGTTGATCGGGATCTTGGTGAATAGAGAAACAATGTCCAAACTGACCAACATGATGTCTGGAGATATTTGGAAGTCATGTAGGCGGTTTAGGAAGTGGGCTGTGTTTTTGACGTAGGAAGGGGCTAGTTCTGCGAGTGGTTGAAGGGATTTGGTTAGGTGTTGTGCTAGTTTGTGTGTGGGTGAGCGGAAGGCGCTTATTATAGGTCGTAGATGGACCCCAGGTTTGTGGATTTTTGGTAGACCGTAGGCTCTGGATATTCTGGAGGAGTTGAGAACCTATGATATATATATATAGATTAACATGCATTGTATTTACCTTAGAATTGTCTTTAGGAAGTTTGCATAAACCTAAATATTTGTAATGTTTCTTTTCAACGTTCATATTTACTAAATCATCTTTTAAAAATCTGAAATTAAAGAAAAATAAATCATTAATTTAAATTTTTTTTATTTTATATAAGCTTATAGTTTTATTAATTAAATTTTTGTAGATTTCTTTTGTTTCCTCCTCATCGAACAGAAATGATGATGCAATTGACCCACTTTATCATCTTCGTGTTTCTTATAATTAGGGTAATTTTTAATTATAGACCACATTTTACTTTTCTCGTACCCTATATATGAAATATATAGAGAGAGAAAGTATTGCGATCATGTCAAAAAATTCGATGTCGAGATTTTGATGGATATTGATATATACATATTTATATCAACTGTATATAAATATACACTTGCTCTATGGCAACATTATTATGAGTTTGTTATAAATTTTGGAATGTTTGAAAATAAACATATTTTCTAGTTCACGACAATTTTTCAATTTATTTCAATATTAATATACATCAAATTGGCGACGAGGATAAAGAACGATTGATTTACAATGGCTACACCTAAAATTGCACTTCCTGATGAATTTTTAACACAACAAGGCGAACCTCCGATACCCTGGAAGACATGGCTAAGTACAATTGATGATTTTTTCTTTTTAAACGACAGATTAGTAAATGCAAACAAAAGATTAGATGATAAAGCTAAAAACTTATATATTTGTCAATTTCTGGGGACAGAGGGTCGGAGAGTTGCAATGGCATATTCTTTTTATGAACAGAGATATACTTTAAAGTATGAAGATTTTATTAAAGAATTAACCACATTATTTGAACCGAAAATTAATCAAGTTAAAGCAGCTTTTGATTTTAGAAAGAGAATTCAGTCAGAATCAGAGTCAGTTACTTCTTTTATTAATGACATTCGCTCCCTTATTAATAAATGTAATTATAAAAATCCTGAATTGGAAAAACGATTGTTGGCTGAACAATTAGTCATTGGGTGTAAATCCAAATTAACACAAGAGAAATTATTAGCTGAATCGGAAATAGATTATGAGAAATTCGTGAGAATTATGCTCGCGGATGAAACAGCCTCTAAAGATTCTAAAATTTTACAAAGTAAAAATACTTATAATGAAATTGATAGACTTGTACAAAGTAAGTCTTTTCCTAAAAATTCTTCTAATCTTAATAATGAATCAACAAATAAAAATCAACAAAGCAAAAATAATAATTATTGTTTTGGATGTGGTAGGAACACACATTTTCATCTTGATGATAAATGTCCGGCAAAAGGAAAATTTTGTAAAATATGTTCTAAACCGAATCACTTTGCTTCTGTTTGCTTAAGTAAAAAATCACATCCACAAAATTTTAGAAATAATAAGGAATTTAAAGATAGAGAGATTAGGGAAAATACATTTTCAACTACCGAGCGAAGAGAAAAAATGAAAATTTCTGTTGGGATACAATCATGTAACTCTAATTTTATTCCTTACACTGCGTTTGTAGACTCAGGGTCAGATATCTCAACAATTACAACTGAAATTTTTCAAAAATTAGGGAAAATTAAATTTGATAAGATTGATACAATCATTAGAAATTTTGATGGAACATTAATTAGAAAGATTTTTGGAACATTAAACGTTAAAATAAGATTTAGAAGTAAGGAAGCCGAAACAAAAATTTATATTACAGAAAACGATTTAAAACCAACAATAGGAACTGATTTAATACAGGGTCTTAACTTAACTATTACAGGAAAAAACTTACAAATTTCAACAATTAATGAAAATAATTATTTACATGAATTTCCTCAACTTCTTTCAGATAAGTTAGGAACATTTACGGGATTTAAACATAAAATTTTACTACGGCCAGATTTTAAACCAACGGAAGTCAAGCTACGTCCTATTCCTTACTCGAGGAGAGAAGCAACAATCAAAGAATGTCAAGACATGGTCGAAACAGGAATTTGGAGTCCAATCAATAAAAGCGAATGGGTACATAATTTAGTGAGTGTTCCAAAACCTGATGGCTCGGTAAGAATTACAACAGATCTTTCATCATTGAATAAATATATTATACCTGAACGACATCTTATTCCTAATATATCAGACATATTTTTAGAGTTACGAGGAGCTAAATATTTTTCAAAAATTGATTTAAAAAAAGGGTTTTTTCACATCGAGTTAGATGACGAATCTAAAGCACTTACATCTACAATTACTCCAGCGGGTTTATTTGCATATAATAGACTTCCAATGGGTTTAAAAGATTCTGCTTCAGTATTTCAAAAAGCTGTACATAGTACTTTGAAATCTTGTGAAAATTGTCAATCATATATTGATGATATAATTATTTTTGGAAAATCTATTGAGGAGCATGACAAATTTTTAAATAAAGTTCTAAAATGTTTAAATGAAAATAATTTTAGAATTAACATTAATAAATGTATTTTCTTAAAACCCTCAATTAATTATTTGGGACATATAATTTCTGAATACGGTATACAACCCGATCCTAAAAACATTGAAGCATTAGAGAAAATTGAGGAACCACGAACAATAAAACAAGTACAATCTTTTCTTGGAGCAGTTAATTTTTACACATCTTTTATACCAGATCTCGCAAATTTAGCTGAACCTCTTCGAGCATTAACTAGAAAGGGATATAAATTTAAATGGACACATACTGAAATCACAGCATTTAATTCAATTAAAAAAGCAATTCTGAACAATAATCCTTTAGCTATTTTTGATCCTAATGCTAAGACCTATGTGACGACCGACGCATCCGAAATAGGTCTGGGAGGAATGCTTTCTCAAGTTCAAAATGGAAAAGAAGTCCCTGTGGCTTATGCATCCCATACTCTTTCCCCTACTCAACGCAATTATTCTACTGGAGAAAAAGAAGCTCTAGCATGTTTATGGGCATGTGAACACTGGGAGAAATATCTACTAGGTCGTTTTTTCATTTTGAGAACCGATCATTCTCCATTAGTTACATTACTAACAAAGAATACTTCTTTACGTCAATCTGCAAAATTTAGTCGATGGCTTATTAGACTTTCTATTTTTGATTATGAAGTTGAATACATGAAAGGTGAAAACAACAAAATAGCTGATTTTCTTTCACGTTCACCTATGAAAAATTGTTTTGATGAGATTTTAGAAGAAGATAGTTCAATATTTTTAAGAAATTCATTTTTAGAGGAAAATATTTCAATTTCTAACATACACAGACATCAAAGAGAAGATGAAAATTTTAAGAACATTTATAATTTCATAAAGACTGGTTGGCCCTCAAAAAATGATTTAACTCCCGATTTATTCCCCTATTTTCGAGTTCGAGATGAATTATCTATCGATAATAATATAATTATTAGGGATGAAAGAATTCTTATACCACCAGCACTTAGAGAATTTATTTTAGTGAAAGCTCACGAAGGCCATCCTGGAATAGTACGCATGAAGAGACAACTTCGTAAATTTTATTGGTGGCCTGGACAAGATTCTGATGTTGAACGTTACGTTAAGTACTGCATCCCATGTCAAGATAGTCAGAAGTCTCATAAAACACCTTCATTCCCGAATGAAACAATTCCTACACCTGGTAAACCTTGGTCGAAACTTGCAATCGATATTACTGGTCCATTTTTTAACGCACCTCGACATCAAAGATTTATTGTTTGTTTAATAGATTATTATTCCAAGTTTCCAGAAGTTTTATTAACTAATTCTATTAAAAGTGAAACGATAATAGAATGGTTAAAAGAAATATTTGCTCGTTACGGGAACCCTGACATCATCGTGAGTGACAATGGTACATATTTTACATCTAATGAATTTTCAAAATTTTTACATTCACGCGATATACTCCACTGGCGGACACCACTTTATGATCCTCAAAGAAACGGTCTTGTGGAAGTATTTAATAGATATCTAAAGAATGGAATACAAACTTTCCGTAGAAGTCGAAAAAATTTTTATGAAGGAGTTCAAGAACTTCTCTTTAATTTTCGTACGACTTCTCCTATAGAAAATGGCAAATCCCCTGCAGAACTGATTTTTAATCGTCAACCCAGAGTAAATTTCCAACCCAGAAAATTTCAAGAGGGGAAAAAAGAGGTACATGAAGAAAAACGAAATATTTTTAAAATTGGAGATTTAGTGAGAACTAGACTTCCACATGTTCCTAAAGGCTTATCTCCTTTCTCTTCGAAAGTTTTTAAAATAAGTGAAATTTTGGGAAGATCCACTTATCGTCTAAATGATGGAAAGATTTGGAGCTTAAAGAACCTAATTCATTTTAAAAGTCAAGATTAAGAAAATTTGGAATTTTGTTTTCAAGAGAAGGGGATAAATGATATATACATATTTATATCAACTGTATATAAATATACACTTGCTCTATGGCAACATTATTATGAGTTTGTTATAAATTTTGGAATGTTTTAAAATAAACATATTTTCTAGTTCACGACAATTTTTCAATTTATTTCAATATTAATATACATCAGATATACATGTTTTGAGGTCCCCTGAGTCCAAAAAAGGGGGTCCCGCAAATTGGTCTGTGTGTGTGTGTGTGTGTGTGTCTGTGTGTGTGTAACGATTTTTTTAGCATGAAGGAATTGAGCTACCGGATTGAAATTTTATATTTAACTTAGGTACCTTTGAAGAATCTCAAAATAAGCTTTTGAACAAAATCGGCCAAAAAGTACTAGTACTTTACTGATGTACTTTTTCAGTTTTTTTTCGATTTTCTCAAAATTCCCTCCAAGGATTTTTTTTAAAATTCATAAATGAACTATTTTTTAGATGCTCTTTAAAATGTATATTCTCATTTTGCCGTTGAAATCTTCTGAAGACCACTTTACTCTTGTTCTTCATAGGAAAGATAGAACTGGTTGCCATGGTAACGGAATTTAAATCTTTTTCTTTTTATTAGATTAAAAATCAATTATTATTTAAATTCCCATTTTTTTTAAATTTATTTGTGTCTTTAATTGTTTCAAAGAAAACATATATGTCTCTCTCTCACTTGCAAACATTATCGTCTCTCTCTACTCTTTTTACTTTCTCGTACCCTATATATTAAATTCCCTTTCCACCTTATCTTCGCATAGGAACAATGTTAATTTCCTATAGGGATTTGTATGTTAATTTCGATTCAAAAGGGACTTTTTAGGCATTTAAAATTTTTTTTTCCAATTCTTATGAAATTTTGTATTTATTTACGATTCTATATTGTGTATAAAATGTCCAAATATGAGATTAAAATTTTGAAAAATAACCATAGTTTATTTGAAGCAGTCAACATTTAAAATGCAAGTTTGAAACTAAGGTGCTATCGGAAACTAAATATATCTCGACACAAAAAATCTGGTGTGACCAGCACGGTGCACAACTTTCTCTTACCGAAGGGTAAGAGAAAGTTGTGTGCTGTGCGCCAGTCACACCAGATTTTTTGTTATTAAGGTGCGCGTCTCGGGGTGCTAATTTTGGGACTTTTCAGCGGCCACAATTTTGAAGCTATCGACCTCAAATTTTTTTTAAATTAAAGCTATTTAAAATATCTACAACTTATAGAAGCCCTTTTTTTGATTTTCGAAAAAAAATTTTTTTTTTTTAGATTAATCGCACTAAATAAAAGATATTTAAAAAAAGGAGCTCTATAAGTTGTAGATAATTAAATTAGTAATCATTGTGTTAAAAAATAATTAATTTATTGCCTTTAATTAATTAGCTGGAAAGTCTAGAATGAAATGGAAAAAAGTCCCTTGTTTTCCAATGGGGGAACACTAACGCCGTCTGGTGCCGCCTCGAGTCAATCGTGTTTTAACGGTTTTCCGAGACGCGCACCTTAATAACATAAATACTGTACAACATTTCGTTCCAAGAATATACGGCAATCCCAAAATTCATAAAATCAACCAACCATTAAGACCAATAGTCAGCCAAATCAATTTATAATACCTCGAAATATCTAGCCAAATTGGTGAAATCTTATACCGGGAGTAATTTCTCTAACGTTAAAAATTATACTCCTATAGTAGAAATCTTATCCAGAAGAAGAAATTCGTTGGCTGAGTAGTAATTATCAGGATTAGGTAAATGTAGGCAGCCAGCAAAGAATAAAAAACTTTATTTAATTATTCTTTGCTGGCTGCCTACATTTACCTAATCCTGATAGAAATCCTATCAAAGATGAACATCACAGCAAATGACATTTTAGTTAGTCTGGATGTAGACTCCTTATTCAGAAATATCCCCAATAATGAGACCATCGAAATTATTAAATCAAAATTTACAATAGGCAAAAGAACTCTCGAATTAATAAAATTTTGTCAGTCATCCACATATTTCATGTATGACAAAAAGATCTATTTGCAGAAAGAAGGTTAAGCAATGGCTAGTCCTTTAAGTTCGGTTTTTGCAAACATATTCATGGAAGAATTTGAAACAAAATTAATCAATGCTTCGCCCGTAAAACCAAAATTATTTCTCAGGTTGACATATTAGTGATTTGGCCGCATGGAGAGGCTTCTTTCACTCAATTTGTAGAATTAGTGAACGGGATTCACAATAATATAAATTTAACTGTTGAATAGGATGTTGATGGCGAGTTACCGTTTCTTGGTGTTAAGATAAAAAAGACAGAAGATAAATTAACGTTTTATATCTTTAGAAAACCAACACATACTAACAGATATGTTCATGCCGATTCCCACCACCATCCATCAGAAAAATATGAACTCATCAAAACATTACATAAAAGAGCAGAAGAAATATGTTCTGATGAACTCCAAAAAACAGAAAAACAGAGACTAAAGGTAGCGTTCATAAACAAGGGCTTCTCCGAATATGAAATCAAAAAATACGGACAGACAAAAAAGAAAGTAGACGATAAAGATAAAGAAAAAGAAAATCCAACATATATATATCACATGTAACATTACTATAGGTAAAA
Source organism: Euborellia annulipes (assembly GCA_023213315.1). Classification (NCBI taxonomy): domain Eukaryota; kingdom Metazoa; phylum Arthropoda; class Insecta; order Dermaptera; family Anisolabididae; genus Euborellia; species Euborellia annulipes. Next base: position 3,175 of record JAKCPI010014352.1, on the reverse strand, counting down.
GGAACAACAGAAAAAATAGCTTCAAATTTAAGAAAACCCAACATAAGAGTAACATTTAAACCACACAAACATATGTCTCCGATCGATCACTTCAAACGTAAAAGATAAAATAAAAAAAAAATGAAAATAATGGAGTTTATAAGGTAGCTTGTGAATGTAATAAAGTATATATATATATATATTGGTGAAACAAGTTTCAACAAGAATGTCTGAACATGAGAGAGCCATCAGATTGAAACATCCAAATCAGTCTGCAATTGCAGAACATGCCCTAACAACTGGCCATAAAATTAATTTAGACAATGTCGAAACGCTTCACGTTGAAAATGAGTGGTGGAAAAGAAAAGTAAAAGAGTCGAATAGGTGAGAAGTAGAAAATTTTAAGGTCTTTTCTGCATGTGAGACCGTTTAGACCCGGCCCTTATTTACCAAGCCAATATAATTTAAACTAGCGGCAAGCGTTCGCCTTCGGCGAACCTTGCGCTAGCCAGGGGGCTTCGCCCCCTGGACCCGAGCTCGCCTTCGGCGAGCTCTTTTGCTTCGCCTTCGGCGAGCAAGGTTAGGATTTGCGGGCAAGTCGCTTGTACGCCCATCGTTGAAACCCTGAAATTCCCGGAGCATAAACCTTCTTAATTCGTTGCCAACCCTCAACATCGATGCCTCGTTTCTTCTTTAGAGCAAAAAGCAAATTGATATTTCAACCCCTTTAAAGGTCATTATAAAATTAAAAAAAAAAAAAAAAACTCCAAAATGAGGTTTCACTACTCTTAAAATTAAAATTTCGAAAAAGATTTCGTGAATATCTTGCAAGGCAATAAACGTAATGTACCTGCCAAATTACAACTTTTTTAGATAAATTGAAGAATACAAAATTTCGTAAAAATGGAGGAGGGGCAGAGTGGTTCTGCTAAAACCAGGGTGGTTAAAACAGGTTACACCAGATTTTTTGTTTAGGATATATATATATATTTTTTTTATTTAATTTACCCCGTCCCTATTTATTCAAATTGATTGGTAGTCAATTTAAATTAATTTTATGGTTAAAACCATTTTTGAACGATTTTAACTACATTTGACCAGTACCCTGGTCAAAATATAAAAAGTCTTTTTTGTTAAAACCCTGCTCAGGGGCGGGAGGATTTAGAATCAAAAAGAGTAAATAGTTTGTTTTTTTTTTAATTTCATTAAGTTTTTTTTAGGCATCGAAGGCATTAAGACCGCGTTTATATTTATTTCAATTGAATGGGTAGCGAATTCAATTGACTGGATACGAACATGCGACCTTTGGTACAAATGACTAACCACTACACAAAGGCCCGAGAACACTAAATAACTTTGATTCCCTTGAAAGATATTTATTTAAGAAATTTAAATACAAAAAAATCTTCTAGATGTATTATTTAAATTGCTATCTATTATCGTTTAAAACAGTTTCTCAACCTTATTTTGCTCACCTCTCCCCTTAAGGATATGTTCTTTTCTAGAGCCCCCCTCCACCCACCCCCTTATCTTAATTGACCTCTCACGAATTAAAAACAGCTATTGCCACTGTAATATTATATTATAGTAGAGTCGTAAGATTGGATATGATTCTGAGTATAAAATAAAGAATGAAAGAATGATTCAATGGGTGCAATTAAATTAAAACGCATACTTTATTAAATCGAGGAATATTAATATTAAAATTCAAAAGACATAAATTTAAGACATAACTAATTAGAAGGTTGAATATTATGCATTTTAAGGAGTTTGTTAATAACAGGCTAGATTTTGCTAAAAAACAACAGGTCGCCGCGTTCATTAACTTGGAAATAACCTCTAATAACAAAAATTAATCGATATTAATTTTTTCTTTTACTTTATTTTCTTTTAGTTTAGTACGTGATTAGCTTTTTTTTTGCCTCTTTTAGACTATATTTTTTAATCTGCCCACGCCCTTTCTAAGGAACCTCAATGCCCCTAAATATATCTAGGTCTTCTACCGCCCCCTGAAAGTCTGAAACGCCTACAGGGTGATCTTAATATCGGGTACGTTGAAAAGAAATGGTTTAAAAGATATTAAAGATATTATAATAGTAATATCCTATGGAAAATTTTAATTTCTCCAAAAAATTTATTAAATGTCACAAATAGATTATGTGTATAAAAATTATATAAATTCTAATAATATTTAAAAAATTGGGGGTTTTTACTTTGTCTTTTGGCGGGTGGGAGGATTGGGGTGGGGCCTGAATTTCGAAAAATGGCTTCTTAAATGACGCCTTGGGCACAGAAGGACTCTACATGCCAAATTTCAGCCTTATAGGTATTATAGTTTAGGCTGCGCGTTGTCATCACTTAGTCACATCTCTCTTTATATATATAGAGATGGAAAAAAAAGAAGAGTTGAAAAAAAATGCATTTTTCACAAAAATGATCAATTAGGGTACCTAGCGGCCGGATTTCAAAACACAACACCGAAATTGCTTTTAAGGGGGGGGTCATTTAAGGGGGCTTTTAGCGAAAAAAGCATATTGATATCTCATTTGAGTTAAAAGTTGGAAAAACCGAATTTTTTAAAAAATGACGATTTGGGGTACTTAGAGGCGGAATTTCAAAAAAACCCGAAACTACTTTTTAGAGGTTCATTTAAGGAAACTTTGAGCGTAGAAAGCACATTAAAATCTCATTTCAGTTAAAAGTTGAAAAATCCGAATTTTTTACAAAAATTACAATTTGGGGTACTTAGAGGCCGAATTTCAAAAAACCCTGAAACAACGAATTTAGATATTCATCTAAGAAAAATTTTAGCGAAGAGAGCATATTAATATCTCATCTCGTTTAAGAATTATTTAAAATTTCAGTTAAAAGTTGAAAAATCCGAATTTTTTTACAAAAATGACAATTTGGGGTACTTAAAGGCCGAATTTCAAAAAACCCTGAAACAACGAATTTAGATATTCATCTAAGAAAAAATTTTAGCGAAGAGAGCATATTAATATCTCATCTCGTTTAAGAATTATTTAAAATACAAAAAAATACCCCATTTAGTGCCCTTAAAATTGGAATTTCGAAAAATGGCTTCTTAAATGACGCCTTGGGCACAAAAGGACTCTACATGCCAAATTTCAGCCTTATAGGTATTATAGTTTAGGCTGCGCGTTGTCATCACTTAGTCACATCTCTCTTTATATAT
>JAKCPI010014350.1:0-172344 GCA_023213315.1 Euborellia annulipes | reverse complement strand
TGGTTCCACCCATGACCAATAACAAATCAACCTCTTCGATTCTGGGTAAAGCCTCTATTTCAAGTGATCGATCAACTGGAAGTGCAAAAAACTCTGTAGAGCTAATGGTCGCGTGGTGAGCTTTTAAAAATGAGTAACAACTTCCAAATCCCTCACCAGCAATGTGTTGAAAATAGTGAACTCGTAAATGCGACTTCATGCGCTTAAACCTATTGTTGTTAGAATGTTGTAGTGGTCTTTGCAAAAATAAAGCCAAGTTTTTATTTTATGGGTCTACTGTAACGAAACGTCTTATAAAATTTCGTAAATATAGCCAATAATCTAAATTTCTCTTAATCTAACTTTATTATTTAAAATGCAACGCACTATGAAAAAGCATAACGACTTTCAGACTCGCCTCATTCATGCACCAAGAAAGGCTCCGCAATTTATTGAAACAGTACAACCACCCTTATTTCGTGCATCCACTATTATTTTTAAATCAACTTCGCACCTTTTTGATCGTCATTGGACTGATGATTATGACTATAGTTATGGGACGCATGGCACCCCCACTACCTTCACATTAGGCGACAATATTGCGCAAATTGAAGGTGGATTGCATTGTTTGCTTGCACCGAGTGGTTTATCTGCAATTAATGTTGTGAACTCAGCATTTTTAAGCACTAATGATGAAGTATGGGTACCAGATAACATTTATGGACCGAACCTAGAACATTTAAATTATCTACAAAATCAATATGGCGTTATTGTTAAAGTATATAACCCCATTGATGCTTCAAGTTTTCAACCGACTGAAAGAAGCAAACTATTATGGTTGGAAGCTGCAGGTTCAGTTACTCTAGAATTCCCTGATCTTAAAAATTTAGTTAAAAAAGCTAAAAAGCATGGCGTATTAACAGCGCTAGATAACACTTGGGGCGCTGGGCTTGCGTTTAATGCTTTTAATTTTTCTGATGAAAATCTAGCAGTCGATTTAACCGTCCATGCACTAACCAAATATCCAAGTGGTGGCGGTGATATCCTAATGGGCAGCATTATAACTCGTGATGATAAACTCCATCACCGTCTGTTCCGCACACATGCCATTTTAGGTATTGCAGTTTCAGGAGATGATGCTGCTCAAATTCAACGTAGTCTTGCTCATATGTCTTTACGCTATGAACAACAATCTGCTAATGCTCAAACTTTACTTAAATGGCTAAAAGACCAACCTCAATTTGCACAAGTTCTACATCCAAGTGATGAGACCGCCCCAAGTTATCAATATTGGCAAGAAATCTGCACAAATGGTCAAAGTGCAGGTTTAGTCAGTGTTATTTTCAAACCAGATTATGACATGGCAGCAGTACGTCGCTTCTGCGATGCATTAGAGTTATTTAAGCTCGGTTTTAGCTGGGGAGGACCAGTTAGTCTAATCATGCTTTATGATTTAAAAATGATGAGAAAACTTGAGAATACACATTTACAACAAGGATTATTGGTTCGATTCTGTATAGGACTAGAAGATCCGCAAGATTTAATACAAGATATCGAAAACGCACTAAAACATTTGTAAAACGACAACATTATAGTGGCTCGCACCAAAGGATAAAAATATATGGGTACACCGATTGTTATTGCTAAAAATATTAATGACACATCAAAAGAAATTGTTTTGCTTTCCCAGTTTGCCAACCGTCATGGACTAATTGCGGGTGCCACCGGTACAGGTAAAACAGTTACATTGAAAGTCCTAGCAGAAAGTTTCTCTCGAATCGGCGTACCCGTATTTCTTGCCGATGCTAAAGGTGATGTTTCGAGCCTCGCAAAATCAGGAGAAGCTTCAGATAAGTTTAATGAACGTCTAAAATTATTACAGATTGATAGCGTTCCTTTTGCTGCCAACTCTGTCATTTTCTGGGATCTATTCGGCCAACAAGGCCACCCTATTCGCACTACTATTTCTGAAATTGGGCCAATTTTATTGGCTCGTATGCTCAATTTAAATGACACACAAGAAGGTGTTTTAGCAGCCGTATTTCGTATTGCCGATGATCAAGGTTTGCTGTTAGTCGACTTTAAAGACTTAAAAGCCATGATCACTTTTGTTAGTGAGCATGCTGCCGAGTTTAAAGCTGAATATGGCAATTTATCTCCAGCCAGCTTAGGTGCTATTCAACGTAATTTTCTCGCTCTTGCCGACCAAGGTGGAGAACAATTTTTTGGTGAACCTGCTTTAAATATTCTGGATTTTATACAAACAGATGCCAATGGGCACGGTTATATCAATATTCTTGCTGCTGACAAGCTCATGAATACGCCTAAGCTATATGCTACTTTCTTGTTGTGGATGCTATCAGAGTTATTTGAACAGCTTCCAGAAGTTGGCGATCTAGACAAACCGAAACTCGTGTTTTTCTTTGATGAAGCTCACTTATTATTTGATAATGCCAGCCAAGCATTACAAGAAAAAATTGAACAAGTTGTACGTTTAATTCGCTCCAAAGGTATTGGCATCTATTTTATTACTCAAAATCCACTCGATTTACCAGAAAGTGTTCTTGGTCAGCTTGGTAACCGCATTCAACATGCACTACGTGCATTTACGCCTAAAGATCAAAAAGCAGTAAAAACCGCAGCAGATACTTTCCGTGCCAATCCAAACTTTAAAGTTGATGAAGCCATTACCGAACTGGCTGTTGGCGAAGCACTCATTAGTTGTCTTGATGAACAAGGTACACCGCAGATTGTAGAACGTGGCTGGGTGATGTCTCCTTACTCTGCCTTTACGCCAATCACTCCAGAAGAGCGTCAAACTCTAATCTCAAAAAGTATTATTGCTGGCATTTATGAACAGGCTGTAGATCGTGATAGCGCCTATGAAATGCTACAAAATAAAGTCGCTGAACGTGAGCAACAACAACAAAATGACGAACTTGCCAAACAACAAGAAAAAGAGCAAGAAACTTTAGCCAAACAACAAGTAAAGGAACAAGAACGATTAGCACGCGAGCAACTAAAAGAAGAAGAACGAACAGCACGTGAACGAGCCAAGCTTACACAAGATATTGTGGGTACTTTTGCAAAAAGTGCTGCACGAAGTTTAGGTGGAAGTACAGGTCAAAAATTAGTAAGAGGCCTGCTTGGTTCACTATTTGGCAAATAACTTTCTTAGAGATATATCACTTTTAAATTAGGGAATTTTATATTCCCTAATTTTTTTATGGTTTTTATAAAAAATCTATTGCGATTACTTTCTTAAAGATGTATTTTAAATACATCTTATATAGCCAGATAAATAAGGTCTAGCCATGACTCCACAACAAATTGAACTCGTTAAATCTACTGTACCTGTTTTACGTGAACACGGTGTTACGCTTACCACATACTTTTATAAGCGTATGCTTAATAACAATCCTGAATTAAAAAATGTTTTTAACTTAGATGACCAAACTAGCTTACGTCAGCCTCGCGCTCTTGCAGCCGCAGTACTTGCATATGCAGAAAATATTGAGAACCCTTCTGTTTTAGCTAAAGCAGTTGAACGCATTACAACTAAGCATGTGAGCTTAGATATTCAACCCGACCAATATGCAATTGTTGGCGACAACTTACTTCATTCAATTAGTGAAGTACTCAACGTTCCATTTGAGTCTGAGCTTATCGAAGCGTGGAAACAGGCTTATTTACAATTGGCAGATATCTTGATTGGTGTTGAAAAACAAAAATATGAACAACTTGAAAATTTAAATGGTGGATGGGCTGGCTGGCGTTCATTTGAAATTACTCAAATCGACCCTCTTGAATCTGGAAAACGTTTTACCTTAAAAGCAACTGACCATGAAGACGTACTTAGCGGTCCTGCGAATGCTTTTATCTCGGTTAAAGTACAAGTTCCAGAACAACAGCTTGAGCAACCAAAAGCATTTAAATTTACAGAAGCTCAGGAAAACAACTCATATCATTTTGAAGTTCAGCCTGAAGAAAATCATACTGAATTCTCAGTTTCAAACATCTTGCTTGAACATTATAGAGTTGGCGATCAAGTTCAAGTTTCAGCGCCTTTAACGCTCTAATATAAAAACCTCTTGCCTGAAAGTTTTCTTATTTAGACTTTCAGGCTAAGATGATCATCCTTTTTATTCTTCCCATTTTTGGTGATCATGCAGCTTAATAAATTTACCGATTATGCATTACGAATATTAATGTACGTTGCTCGCCCAAGTGATGCACCCTACACGATTGCAGAAATCGCGAAAGATTTGCATGTTTCACAAAACCATCTGGTTAAAATTGTCCACTTTATGGGTAAACAAGAATGGATCATTACCATTCGTGGAAAAGGTGGTGGAATTCGTTTAAATCCAGAAGCCCTTAATTCAAATTTAGGTTCAATTGTTCGAATCTTACAGGGTGATCACCAAATTGTTGAATGCAATACACCGCCCTGTGTGCTACGTGCACATTGTGGTTTAAAAGGTATTCTTGACCAAGCTTTAGAAAGCTTTTACCAAAGTCTAGACCAATACACACTTGGAGAGGTTTTGCAGCAATCAAAGTCTGCCCCACCTAATTCTCCTATCGCTTTTTTGCAAATCTAATAAATACTCTTTATGGGTTAAATCTATTGAAAATTAGCAAGAACAACCAAGCTCCTTTATACTAGGCACGAGCCCTCTCATTTAAAAAGTTATTTTTTATGCGTCGTAGTGAAAAATCGAAAGACACCAAAGCCAGACTCGCGCCCAAGCAAAAGATCAGCTATGAAAAAGCACCAGATCCGGCGATCACAGCATACGCTGTGCAATCATTAAACTGGTTACGCCAAGCTGAGTTCCTAATGAGTGCACCTAAATTGGCACTTTGTGTTGAAGATAGCGGCTACGAAATTGCTTTTGCAGGACGCTCAAATGCTGGTAAATCTAGTGCGATTAATGCTTTAACTAATCAGAAACAACTAGCACGTGCCTCTAAAAGACCTGGCCGTACTCAGATGATTAACTTCTTTAGTCTAGGCAACCCTGATCAACGTTTAGTCGATCTTCCAGGTTACGGTTATGCAGCTGTACCTGAAGATATGAAACGGGTGTGGCAAAAAGAATTAGAAAACTATCTAATCCACCGCCAAAGCTTACAAGGCTTAGTGTTACTTATGGATATTCGCCATCCTCTACAGCATTTCGACATGATGATGCTAGAGTGGGCTTATTCACGTCATCTATTTGTTCATATTCTACTAACAAAAGCAGACAAACTTAATCGCGGCCCTGCAAACAAAGTTCTACTAGAAGTTAAGCAACAACTTAAAAAGATGAAGCTTGATTTTTCTATTCAACTTTTCTCCTCACTTAATAAGATAGGCTTAGAAGAGCTAGCAAGTGTTATGGCAGGGCGTCTACATTTCACATTGGATCAACAGCCAGAATTTGATGTCGATTCAATCCCTGAAGTATCAGATGAGGATGCTGAAAGCTAAATTATCCCTACAGATACAATTTCTTCGTTAAATTTATACTCAATTGTCCCCTATTGCTAAACACAAATGTAGGGGCTTTTTTTATACTCGTTGTTAACTTCATCGAGTTAAAAATCAGGACTAAATGATGAAATTGTTATCTTTTTTGAAGAACAAGGCTTTAGGTTCTTCTATTGATTATAAAATTCTTCCACGTAAAGTAAAATTTGACTGGAAAGATACCCCTGTCGACTGGATTCCTAATCAGCCTTTCGCAAGCTATTTTATTAATGAAATTAATAATATTTTGCCAGCTGGAGAGTTCTGGTTTTGCCGTTTATACAACAAGGTTTTACCAAGTATTACTGACGAAAAACTTAGACAAGATGTCCAAGCTTTTATCCGTCAAGAAGCTATGCATGCCAACGCACATACTTCTGCAAACAAAGAATATTTAAGCGTCCGTAATATTGATATCCAGAGAAATCTGGACATTATGAATTATTTATTTAATAAAGCTTTAGCAGATAAACCATTTGATAAAGAAGTTCCAAATTTTTTACAAGGCCAATGGGATTTATTCCGTTTAGGAGTTGTTGCCACAGTCGAACACATGACCTGTGTGTTAGGCAAATATGCACTTTATAACAAGCGTTGGGAAGAATTAGGCGCCGATCCTGAAATGGTCGATCTGGTTAAATGGCATGGTTCAGAAGAAATTGAACACCGTACTGTAGCCTTTGACTTATATCGTCATCTTGGTGGTGGCTATATTCCACGTTACTACTTAAGTCTTGCAGTGATTGTACTGGTACTCGGATTATGGGTAGACGGTGCAGCACATATTATGAAGCAAGACCCACGTTTTGCCGATGCTGCTAAATCTAGATTTTTCCCAGTTTGGGTTGCTGTAGAATGGTACAAAATTAGCCGTAAAGATAATCAGGTTTTACCAAATCCTATCTGGCTTATTGCTCAACAAATTGATTACCTCATGCCTTGGTATGATCCAGTCAAAGAAGGCAACACTGAAGATGCGGTTGGTTATTTATCGCAATCTCCAGCAGCAAAAAGAGCAGAGCTACAAGCCGCTTAAAATAAAAAAGCAGGATTTAAATCCTGCTTTTTTTGATTTATAGATATTAGACACTGATATCTTTATCTTTGGTATAACGGTCTACAACCACACTAATCATCATATCACCCTGCACATTTACCACCGTTCTTACTGTATCTAATAAACGGTCAATCGGGAGCAGAATTGCAATTGCCTCGGCGGGCAAACCCACCGACTGTAAAACCATAATCATGGTGACCATGCCAGCGCTAGGTATTCCTGGCGCACCAAGTGATGCAATCATTGCTGTTAAACAGACTATAATTTGCTGTGTCAGGTTTAAATCCAAGCCCACTAAATTTGCTACAAACAGTGCAGCTGCTGCTTCATATAAAGCAGTACCATCCATGTTTAACTGGGTGCCTAGTGGAATAACAAATCCCGCGGTTTGAGGACGTACACCCAAGTTTTCTTGTGCACATTTCATACTCAGCGGCATAGTGGCAGAGCTAGAACTGGTTGCAAAGGCTGTAATCAGTGCTGTACGCGTTCCTTTAAAAAGGTCCACGGGCTCATACGGCCAAAAATCCAAAGAAGTAGTGGTAGAACAACGGCACCATGAAAAATAGTTGTACCCGTTACAACGGCTGCAAACTCAGCCAAACGACTTAATACTGAAATATCTTCTGTTGCCATTAACTTTGCTAATAAAGCAAAAATACCCAAAGGCGCTAATTTCATGACCCAGCCAACCAACAGCATCATCATTTCAAAGAACTGGTGACTCAATACACGAATACTTTTGAAACGCTCGCCACCCTGCACCAAAGCGACACCAATAAATAAAGCAAAGACCACGACAGCTAAAACGTTACCATCACTAAATGCTTTAAATGGATTGATTAAAGTATTTTGAATAAAATTCGTGAAAAAAACTTGCGGGGTTTAAACTATCTGGTGCTTGATAATTTTGCATAGAGTTCTGAAAAATAGAAATATCTATGCCACGTCCTACTTCAAATAAATGAGCACAACTAATGCCTAAAATTAGGGCTAAAGTCGTGGTAGTTAAACAGCATAAAAATGTAATTTTCCAGACTGGTCCTAACTGTCCGCCTGCTTTTAGATTTGATACACCTACAACAATCGAACTAAAAATTAAAGGCACCAAAAGCATTTTAAGCAGCCCAATAAAAACACTACTTAATATTCCAAGCCCATATAAACTATGTTTTACAAAAGCTGTGTCTGGATACATTGTGAGTAGGAAACCAAAGGCTAAACCTAAAATGGCGGCAATCAGAATTTGTGTATTTAAGTTCATATCAGCATTATTTTTTTCAATTGGCATACCTATTTACAATATGACATGAGCTTGCTTTTCATTCGAGCAATTTTTTGTCACATCGTTTCCCTAAAAAGAAAAAAGCCATCTGGTTAGATGGCTTTTTCGAGGAATTTATTGGTGTTTCAATTTCCCGTAAACGGATTAAACCCTCTTGGACTGTACTGCATACAAGTTGGCCATTTTGCCACATACGGCCAAAGTTTAGACCTCTTGAAGCCGCACTTACGGTTGCTTCCATGTCATAAAGCATCCACTCATCTGCACGAAGTGGACGGTGGAAATAAATCGCATGATCAATGCTTGCACATTGCAAACTTGGAGAAATATAACTCAGCCCATGCGGTCTTAAAGCCGTTGTCATTAAGGTAAAGTCTGAATAAAAGGCAACAATTGCTTGATGCAGTGCAATATCATCTAATTGTTTTGGAATACGGTCATGCGTACGGATATAGTGCGCATTATATGGAGCTTCGGGTTGCGGCTGAAAAGGGTTTACTGGATCAATTGGGCGAATTTCTACATGACGCTCACGCATAAAACTCGCACGAACATTTTCAGGTACAAAGTTTAGAATACCCCTGTTTCAGCTCATTTTCAGATTTAAGCGTTTCTGGTGCAGGATACTCAGGTTCTTGATGCTGATAGTTCAAACCTTCTTCTGGATTGGCAAAAGAAACCATCGCTGAAAATATGACTCGCCCATGCTGAATCGCACGAACTTGGCGACTTGCAAAGCTCTTCCCATCCCGTAAACGGTCTACTTCATAGATAATCGGGGCATTAATATCGCCGCCATACAAAAAATATGCATGCAAAGAATGCGCTGGGCGATCAGTTGTATAAGATGCTGCACGTAAAGCCTGACCCAAAACCTGTCCACCAAAGACACGTTTACCGACAAGATTACGGCTCATGCCACGGTAAATATTTTCTTCTAGCTTTTCTAAAGTGAGAAGCTCGACTAGTTCTTGGGTTAACGCATTCATGAGAGATACCTTCATATTTCAGGTAAAAAATCGTATTAAAGGACAGATGTGTAGAATCTATTGTGCCATAAAAAACTATTTGAACATGGAACAATCAGTCAACTTATGACGAACATTGCTTATATAACAGCTAAAAATACGATTTTTAACGATAAAATATGCCAAAAGCATTATAATTTATAAGCTATTAGCATATTGTTTTTTTCAATAAATGCCTCAAAATAATTACCCTCCGCATTTGGTGCTGGGATTTGTCTTTAAGAAGTAGGAGTTCTTATGTCCAAGAGTGGGTTTGGTCAAATGTATCGTCGGCTTTCGAGTAAACTACTTGACCTCGTGGTAACACCACATGTTCTTGGGGAAGTTCCTACTGAACCAGTATCAGAAACAGAAGCAAAGACTGACCGCAAGAAAGTGGTATGTTATGTCTTACAAAACCATTCTCGAAGCAATGCTTTGGTGGTTGATGGAGAAACGCGTCGTTTAAATTTAAAACCTGCGTTAGACCCATTAGTTGTTGGCACCCATCAGGAAAAGCATCGGTTTTATTTTTACAGCATAATGATGAAAATAATTTCCTGAATCCTCCTCCTCATGCTTTTCCACCACGCTTACTAAAATTAATTCGAAGTCTTACAAGAAAATCCTGAACTTGATATAGAACTTGTTCCGGTTACCGTTTTATGGGGCCGTACGCCAGATAAAGAAGATTCTTGGTTTAAGCTATTATTTTCAGATACTTGGGCTACACCAAGCACCGTTAAGCAATTGGTCAACATTGGCTTACATGGTCGCCAGTCGTATTTAGAATTTCATGAACTGCAATCGCTACGTGAACTGGTTGAATATGCACAGCAGCATTATCCAAACCTTTCACCAGCAACTTATATTGTAAGTACATTAAATGATTATTTAGACCGTCAGCGTGAAGTGGTATTAGGCCCCGATTTATCGGATCGCCGTAATGTTATGCAGTCGGTTGTAAAATCTCGAGATGTCCAAGAAGCTATTCGCCGTGAAAGTATTCGCGGGAAAGTCAGTATGCTTGAAGCTGAACGCCGTGCGATTAGTTATGTGAACGAAGTCGTATCGGATTATTCACACTCAGCAGTACGCTTTGCCGATCTTGCTTTAACGCGCTTATGGACCCAGCTTTATGACGGCGTAGAAGTGCATAACTTCAGCACTGTTCGTGAACTGGCAAAAGATTATGAAGTGGTTTATACACCTTGCCACCGCAGTCACATTGACTATTTATTATTATCCTACGTGATTTATAAACGTGGCTTAATGGTTCCGTATATTGCTGCGGGTGATAACTTAAATCTACCATTTGTAGGGCAACTTTTACGTGGAGGCGGTGCATTCTTTATCCGCCGTTCTTTCCGTGGAAATGGCCTTTATACAACAGTATTTAAAGAATATTTATATAGTATTTTGTCACGTAACACGCCACTCGAATACTTTATTGAAGGTGGACGATCACGTACAGGACGCTTATTACCGCCTAAAACTGGCATGCTTGCCATGACAGTTCACAGCCATTTACGTGGCCGTGCTAAACCTATCGTCTTCTTACCAACCTATATTGGTTATGAACGACTGATGGAAGGCTCGACCTACGTGGGTGAAATGCAAGGTAAGCCAAAAGAAGCCGAATCAATTTTTGGTATTGTGAAAACATTAAGAAAGATTGAACGTATTTTCGGTAAAGTCCACGTGAACTTTGGTGAGCCTGTTTTCCTTGATGATCTGCTTAAGCAACATAATGCAGAAAATGTTTATATCGAGAAAAATGACGACCCAATTCCTCAAGCGGTTTCAGATGCAGTAAATAGCTCTGCACATGCAATTTTAGAAAATATTAACCGAGCTGTGGTGATTAACCCTGTCTCTTTACTTTCTATTATTTTGCTTGCAACTCCAAAGCATACGCTTGATGAAGAAATCTGTATTAAGCAACTTGAAGCTTATCGCAATCTGGCATCAAACTTTCCATATGACCAACGTATGGAAGTAACCCCACTTTCTGGTAAAGAAATTATTGCTTATGGTTTAAAGCTTAAACTCATTAAACGAGTTCAGCATGCACTCGGCGATATTATTGCGATTGAAGATAACCAAGCTGTTCTTCTGACCTATTTCCGTAATAACATTTTGCACGCCTTTGTTTTACCGTCATTGGTTGCATCACTTGTTGAACACAATGGAAAAATTAGCCGTTCAGATTTAACCAATGTCATCTATACCCTTTATCCATTCTTGAAGGCAGAGTTATTCCTTAAATGGAAGAGTAGCGAACTTAAAGAACAAATTGAGCAATATGCAGATGCATTGGTTCAATCGAAACTGATTCAACAAGACGATGAAGGTAACTTGATTAGCTCTGCACCAAATACTGAAGAGCACAATCAGCTTGTTGTTTTAGCTACTCCTGTTAAGCAAAGCCTTGAGCGTTACTACATGACGCTTGCGCTCATTACTCAACGTGGTTCGGGTAATATTTCTGCTAAACAGGTTGAAGAATTAAGTCATTTACTCGGACAACGTTTGTCAGTTCTATATGAATTTAATTCGCCAGAGTTCTTCGACAAAGCTTTATTCCAAAGCTTCTTAAAAGTACTTACACAGCAAAACTACATTCGAACCAATGACCAAGGCCAAATCGAGTTTGATGATAATTTCCGTCAAATGGCTGCGGGTGCACAGTTGGTTCTTGATGAAGTAACCTTACAAATGTTACAGCACATCACGACCTTTACCGACGAAGAATTAAAAGATGCTCTTGAAGCTATGGCATCTCAACAAGCAAAACGACGTCTAAAGCGTAAAAAATCTTAAAATTTTGAATCAAAATAAAAGGCAACGAATGTTGCCTTTTATTTTATTAGCGAATTGGACATTCAAAATAGCGCGGATCATCCATACAACGCAGACGCTTCATCAGTTGAACAAAATAAGCATCGTAATAACCTGAAAGTACGTACTGATTGCGTATTTTTGCAACCATAACGTCATAGCTCTGTTTTTCATAAAAAGAGACATCCACCCAATAATAAGCAGGTAAATGATTTTCCCACTGGGTCGCACGGTTAGTCAGTAATTGACTGTTTTGAACAAACCATCCTCGAATTTTTCGGCCAAAATTAGCAGGATAAGCTTGTGGCTTAATAATTAAATTGACACCGAAATATGCCAAAGGAAAGTTAATGACTTGGACATCTGGCCCAAATTCTTTCTGTAAATTATAGGGCAATAATCCATATATAGGAGCTGGAACAATATCGATTTTGTCTTGCTTAAACTGAACAATTGCATTAGATAAATCAACATAAACTGGCTGACCACCCACACTTCGGACCAATGCCTGTTGTGGTGGATTATTTGGTAATACGCCAATACGTTGATTTCTTAATTGAGCAACCCTAGAGATTTTCTTATTTTTTAGGACCATATAAGCAGTGCCAATAGGAATCATCCCTACTGCTTCATAGTCCTTAGAAATGAGCCTTTTCTCGACTGTTGGATGATTCAAAAGCTGTAATAAACTTTTAGCAGTACGATTATTAGGAATGAGCCCGATACCTGCGGTACTTCCCATAAACTGGTTATAACGATAAGTATTAAAATTAGATGCCGCTAAACCTGAACATTTACCTTCGTCAAAAGCTTGTATGGCCTGTTGTTCCTTTTGATAGGTAACCACTTTAAATTTGACTTGATATTGCTGGGCATATAATCGAATGTCATTTAAACGACGTGTGATATCCCCTTGGGAACCAATCGGGTCATATGCACACCACACCTGATCCTCGGCCCAACTATAAGCTGTTGTTATGCTCAAAATAAGAGCTAAGCAAATTTTTTTCACTTTCAACCTTTTTATCTTTATCGGCAATTTGGCTGCCTCATCAGGTATTTCTATTCTTATTTAAAGTTTAATCAAAATTTTATTTTGTACCATGAACATTTAAACATAATAAATAGTCATTAAAGCAAATTGGATGCTCTAATTGAAAACCTGTTTGAAGCAAATGTTTAGCATAAATTCTTTTACCTGAAGTGTGGTTCGATTCTAAAGTTAACTCTGGCAATCTCAATTGTTTTTGAAACCATAAGATAATTTCATGCAAGGGCAATGGTTGATTATTAGTCACAATATAGCTCGCTTGATCAGTTTCATAATGAGCCATAAAAGCTAAAAAGCTTGCTAAATCATTAATATGTATTCGATTGCTATAATGGATATTTGGATAACTTTGACTATTTTCAGCCATTTTCTTTAAACGGACGACGGAAGTTCCATAAATGCCAGTTGGACGAACAATTACACATTGGTTTGGATAATGCTTCTGCCAAAGCAACTCCATATTGCGTAAGATATGGCCTTGTGCATCGCTTGGTTGAACTTCACTAAAATCATCAATGATCTCTCCTGCATTTTCACCATATACCCGCGTAGAAGAGACTACAATTATTTTTTTGACCGGATGTAGTTTTAATGCATCTCGAATCGGTTCAATACTATCTACATACGTATGCTGATAGCCCTCAACCGTACCTTCTGTCGGGGAAAGTAAAATATATACGACATCTACAGGTTCAATTTTACTTAAATCAAGTTTAAAGATATCTTGAACTAGATGGGTTGCGTAACTATCCGTTTTTACACTACGGCTGATTGTGGTAATTTGATGTTCTTTCTCAAATAGTTGTTTAGCAACACGCTGAGATGTTTTACCATAACCGATAAATAATATATGCATAGAATACTCGTTGAGGGGACATGACTTCAGTCCATCAGTTACAAGGCGTTGGATCGGCTTCAGCAGCCCTGCTCGAAAAACTAAATATTTTTACCACAGATGATTTACTGTTTCATCTGCCACGTGATTATGAAGACCGCAGTACGATTATTGCAATGAATCAACTGGTGGTTGGGCGTAGCTATTTACTCGAAGGTGAGGTCAGATCAATTGATTTCCCTCCGGGAAAACGAAAATCTATGGCAGCCTTGGTTCAGGATGAATTCGGTAAAGTCACCTTACGCTTTTATCATATTTATAAAAACCTCACTGATAAAATAAAACCTGGTCATCGCTTACGTATTTTTGGTGAAGTTCGCGTAGGGGCGCGTGGCCTTGAGATGTATCATCCTGAAATTCACCTCATGAATGAACATACTCCCCTACCAAAGACCCAACTTACAGCAATTTACCCAAGTACTGAGGGTCTAACCCAACCAAAATTACGTGAGTATGTAAAACAAGCATTAAAACATCATAGTGATGCCTTACCAGAGCTGCTCCCAAAACAATATACCAATGGCTATGCGCTTAAAGAGGCTTTGTATTACATTCATGAGCCGCCAGTTGATGCCAATATGGTTCAATTGGCTGAAGGTTCACACCCAGCCCAACAACGGCTTATTTTTGAAGAGTTGGTTGCACACCAGATTAGTTTACTTAATCGCCGTGCTTATATCCGTCAAATTGCATCTCCGGCTTTTTCAAGTAGTAAAATATTAGCTAAAAAGTTATTAGAAGCTTTGCCTTTTCAAATGACCAATGCACAAAAACGTGTATCTAAAGAAATTTTGAATGATTTAAAACAGCACCAACCAATGCTGCGATTAGTACAAGGCGATGTAGGCGCTGGAAAAACCTTGGTTGCAGCTGTAGCTGCTTGCCATGCTTTAGAAGCTGATTGGCAGGTTGCGTTAATGGCTCCTACCGAAATTCTTGCAGAACAGCACTATTTGAATTTTAAGCGTTGGTTTGAACCATTAGGTATTACTGTCGCATGGTTGTCTGGAAAACAAAAAGGTAAAGCGCGTGCTCAAGCAGAGCAACAAATTAAAGAAGGTCATGCCGAACTTATTATTGGTACACATGCGTTATTTCAAGATACCGTTGGATTTGCCAAATTAGGTCTAGTGATTATTGATGAACAACATCGTTTTGGCGTAGATCAGCGTCTAGCTCTGCGTAATAAAGGTGCTGAGCAGTTCACCCCTCACCAACTCGTCATGACAGCTACCCCTATTCCAAGAACACTGGCAATGAGTGCATATGGTGACTTAGACACTTCAATTATTGATGAGTTACCACCGGGTCGTACCCCAATTCAAACGGTTACGATTCCGCTTGATCGTCGTGAGGAAGTACTTCAACGAATTGCTTCGAATTGCAGAGATGGGAAACAGGCATATTGGGTGTGCACACTGGTTGAACAGTCTGAAACTTTAGATGCTCAAGCAGCTGAAGCAACCTATCAAGAAATGAAAGAGCGCTTTCCAGAGCTCAATATTGGCTTGGTGCATGGCAAAATGAAAGCCGACGAAAAACAATCGGTCATGCAAGCGTTTAAGAATAATGAATTACAGCTTCTTATTGCCACCACGGTCATTGAAGTTGGAGTAGATGTTCCCAACTCCTCGATTATGGTGATTGAAAATGCCGAGCGTTTAGGGCTTTCTCAGTTACACCAGTTACGTGGTCGTGTAGGTCGAGGCGCTCAAGCCAGTTTTTGCGTACTTTTATATAAAACACCCCTTTCACAAAATGGGCAAGAGAGACTTTCTATTTTAAGAGAAAGTAATGATGGCTTTGTGATTGCAGAAAAAAGATCTGGAATTACGCGGACCAGGTGAATTACTGGGTACTAAACAAACTGGAGATATGGGATTTAGAGTAGCTCGTTTAGAACGAGATGACCACTTACTCAGTCAAGCTCATTATGTAGCTCAACAAGTGTTAAAAGATTATCCAGAACAAGCAGATGCATTGTTAAAACGTTGGCTTCCAGAAGCGCCTCGCTACGCATATGTTTAGTTTCTTAAATCCGCGACATCTTATCCACTCCCTCTCACCTTGCTTGTTGTGTGAGTCAGGTGCACGAGAAAAACATTCTCTCTGCAAGGACTGTTGGGGACAGTTACCTTGGCTTAAACAAACAATTCAGCGCAATAACCAATCAGTTCTTGTAGCCTGTGATTATGCATATCCAGTTAACCGGATTATTCAACAGTTTAAATATGAACAAAAATTACATTATCAAATCTTGTTAGGTGAAATTCTACAGCAACTAAAATTTCCTAAAGTACAGGCTATTGTACCTATGCCAATTTCGAATCAACGCTTAATTGAACGTGGTTTCAATCAGTCTTTGTTACTCGCAAATATTTTAAGCAAGCAATTAAAAACACCTATTTGGCAGCCAGTGCAACGTCTTGCTGAGCATTCGCAAAAAGGACTTTCACGCTTAGAAAGACTTGAAAATATTGAACAGCAATTTATTGCACTCACTCATGAAAAACGGCGCTATCGCCGCATTCTCATTATTGATGATGTGGTCACGACCGGAAGTTCAATTTATGCCCTCAGTCAGGCAATAAAACAACTCGGATGTACATCGATTCATGCAGCTTGTTTAGCAGCAACTTTAACGAGCTAAGTTAATTAAACTGTAGATAGATGCTGCTCACACCAAGGAATAACAACTTCACGAGTCAAGGGTGCGAGGTAAGTTTCTGAATCATTTAGCTCTATCCACTTCATTTCTGCAATTTCGGCTGCAATTTTAGGAGCTTGATCGAGCTGAACAAGATATAAATGACTTACCAGAATATGATCTGGTTCATTCGCCGCTGCTGTTTCAAAACGTCCAAGAAATTGCTCAATTACACAAGAACTTCCAACTTCTTCTAAAATTTCTCGCTGCATTGTGATCTCTGGTGCCTCATTCGGTTCCAGCTTACCACCCACTTGCATAAAAGCATGGGTATTACGCTTTCTTACGAGCAACAACTGATTTTTCTCGTTCAAGATCACTGCAGCAGCGACCGTAATTGTTTTCACCTATTTAACCTCTTTATGGCTGAACATCAGCATTTATCCATTTGGGTTGCGGCGCCTTATAATGTTCAAATTGAGTTAGAATGGTTTCAATTTGATCAGAAGCAATTAACTTATCGACAAAGCGCGCCTGACTAAATCCATTATCCACTGTACCTTGAATCATTTTAAGTAAATCTTCATAAAAGCCAGCTACATTTAAGAAAGCACATGGTTTCTGATGAATACCTAATTGAGCCCACGTCCATTGTTCAAAGATTTCTTCTAATGTGCCCGCGCCGCCTGGCAAAGCAATAAAACCATCGGAAAGGTCTGCCATTTTGGTTTTACGCTCATGCATATTTTCGACCACATATAATTTAGTTAAGCCCGGATGAGCTAACTCACGATCGACCAAAGCACGAGGAATTACGCCAATGACTTGTCCACCAGCTTGTAAGGCACTATCAGCGACAACACCCATTAAGCCTGAACGACCACCACCATAAACCAAGGTTTTACCCTGTTTTGCAATTACCTCGCCTGTAGCTTGGGCAACTTGTTGGAAAATTGGGTCTGAACCAAGAGATGAACCACAGAAAATACAAATTGAATTCATAGTATAAAAACCGTTTTACTGAACTGTCATGCTGACAAACTAAACTATCGATAGAGTTTTTTTTTTGCAAAATAGCGTATTAGCAAGTGTTTTTCGGCAAATCCTTGTCTAAAATACACCCATCCATTTCCATCAGACTGCGTGAGGAAAAAAAGACACATGCTTGAAGCCTTTTATGCCACAGAACGCGGAAGTCTGGAAGATGCCACCATCAATGGTGGATTTGATCTACATCCCGAATTAGTCTGGCTTGATCTTATTGCCCCCTCTCAAGAAGAGCAACAATGGGTCTTAGATGCCTATGATCAAAATTTACCCACACTAAAGTCGCTTGAAGATATTTCATCCTCAGCACGATTTTACCGTGATGATGACGGTATTTTGCATATCAGCACCTATTTTTTAACGAAAAATAAAAATTATCAAGTTGATGGTGATGCAGAAGACTCATCACATATTTTAGCGATGGTGCAAACGGTTGCATTTATCTTACATAAAGACCGTCTCTTTACGATGCGTGGCGAAAAACTAGTGGCTTTTCGTGCCTTCCGTGCACGCGCACGTCGCAACGACTACGACATGGACTATAAAGACCCCACATGGATTTTATTAGGTCTTCTTGAGGCAAAACTCGATGAGCTTGCGGATATCTTAGAAGATATCCACAAAGATTTAGAAAAATACTCTACTGAAGTTCTCAATAACCACCAACGTGAACAAATTCTAGATCTTGATGACATGATTACACGCCTAGCTCAACAAGAA
The DNA here is from genome assembly GCA_023213315.1 of Euborellia annulipes. Lineage (NCBI taxonomy): Eukaryota > Metazoa > Arthropoda > Insecta > Dermaptera > Anisolabididae > Euborellia > Euborellia annulipes. The sequence goes on along the minus strand of JAKCPI010014350.1, from coordinate 154,297 downwards.
GATATGTTAGGAAAAGCGCAGCTCTGTTTAATTGATTTGCGACGTGTACTTACTTTTTTATCACGTCCCCGCGCATTAGGCAGTCATATTTATGACGCGGATATTCGAGAACTTAGTGAGGATGTTCGCTCACTCGTAGAACACGATGCTTTCTTGTTCCAAAAAGTACGATTCTTGCTTGATACAACGTCTGGATTCATTAATACCGAGCAGAATGACACGATCCGTCGATTCTCGATTTTACCAAGTATGTTAGCTCCACCTATGCTCATTGCCAGTATCTATGGCATGAACACAGATGTATTACCTTTCGCACATGGTACGACTAGTTTCTTTATTGTTTTACTCATTATTATGGGCTTCTTTATTGGTCCCATCATTTACTTCCGCTGGAAAAAATGGATCTAAGCTTTGTAATAAAATGCTAATTCTAAGCATAAAAAAGCACCTATATTTAGGTGCTTTTTTATATTTTACAGATCAAATCAGATGTAGATCTTCCTGCAAATGGCAAGCTTGAATGATCTTCAGCATTTTTTCAGGTACATTTTTAAAATGTAAACCAGCTTTTCGTGGAGTCACTCGTAACCATTGGACTAAAACAGCCAATGCCAAGGTACTACCATGCTCAAGCTGTGTTAAATCTACCACCAAAGGGAAGCTTTGCTGCTTCTTAATGATAGCTAAACCTGCTTGATACTGTTGTTCCGCATTTTCAAAATCAATTTTTCCCGAAACAACCAATTGCTGGTTGAGATACTGAATCACTCTTCACCTACTTATTTCTGTTTTTTCTGATTTACAGCAGCATCTGCATCAGGTTGGAAGGTTGCAATGGCTTTAGTTAAATCACCACCATTACGCTTCACAGTTGCAGCAAACTGGTTACGGAACTGTAATCCTAAATCAATACCAGAAACATTGATATTACGGATTTTCCATTGTGTACCTTTATCAGCCAACTGGAAAGACACAGGAATTTTTTCACCATTGTGATTAAAGTCCAATGTCACTACCGGGTTTTTGCCCGCCGTTGCCTTGTAAGGGCGCATGGTATAGCTTTGGTTCGTATATTTAGCAAATGCAGTACCGTAATTTTCAATTAATGTATTACGGAAGTTTGTTTCAAACTGAGCACGTTGCGCTGCTGTACTATACTGATTTGTTGCATAAGTACCCATCACAATGCGTGTAAATGCTTGTGAATCAACATACGGGTCTAAATTCTGACGCACAATACTCTTCACTAACGCTGGATTACTTTGCAATTTTGCATGATCAGCTTTTAAACGAGTAATCAAACCATCAGCAACACGCTTGATAAACTCAGGCGGTGCTTCTGAAGGTGCAGCAAAAGCTGTACCTGCAATCATGGTAGACAAAAGACTTGCTGTCAGGGTTTGTTTAAACAACGTATTCACCAGGAACCACTCCTTCAAATAATCTTTTACTCAACAAATGATGCTTGTGCACTGCTTGCAGAAGCATCTGCTTCTGTTGAGCCTGAACCGGCAGCAACTTTACCAGCCCCGCCACCAGTAATAAATTTACTAATTAAATCTTCTAAATCCATAGTTCCTTGAGTGTTTGAAATCGTGTCACCTCGTTTCAGGTAGTTCACACCACCGCCAGGTACAACTTTCAAATATTTCTCACCCAACAAACCATTCGTTGCTACCATTATATAAGCATCTTCATCAATACTAGTGATGGACGTCATGTTACTGGTCAGTTGCTGTTCCATTGTTTTTTGTTGCTCTGGAGAAGCTTGCGTATAATCCGAGCTATAACGCAATTCTTCCAGTGCATTTTTCTGAACTTCTTTTAATTGTTCAGGATTGAAACTTGTCAATTTGCCATCTAAACCAAATGTTACGGTAGCCAAACGCGTAACTGGATCAAGCGTAATTGAATCAACACGACCAATTGTAACACCACTCATTGTCACTTTAGCGCGCGGCTTTAGCCCATTGACGTTATCAAACTGAGCCTTCATGGTATAACTATCACTTAAGTTCGTACCAACAAGACCACTGACTTTCATCGCTAAAAAAAACAATGCAATACCGAAGATAATAACAAAGACACCAACGGCCAGTTCACTACTACGTGATTTCATTAAATCCCTCCGAACATGACCGCAGTCAACACGAAATCAAAACCTAAAACACATAATGAAGAATACACAACCGTCCGGGTCATTGCCGTTGCAATGCCTTCTGGTGTCGGATCACACGCATATCCTTGATATACGGCTACCCATGTACAAATCAAAGCAAAAACAATACTTTTAATAATCGTGCCATTGAAAATGTCATGCCAGAAACGCACTGTATTTTGCATACCACTCCAGAAGGAGCCTTCATCAGCACCTAAAAAGTCAACCCCGACCATCTTGCCACCAATAATACCAATGGCTGCAAATATCACAGTTAACATTGGCAAACTGACAATACCTGCCCAAAGACGTGGTGATACGATTTGCTTTAAAGGGTCAACACCAATCATTTCCATACTGGCAAGCTGTTCGCTTTGCTTCATTGAACCAATTTCGGCAGTCAATGCAGAACCTGCTCGTCCTGCAAATAGCAATGCAGCAACCACAGAAGCAAGCTCACGGAGTAGTGTTAACGAAATCGCTGTACCCAACATCGACTCAGCACCGAAAGTGACCAAAATGCTATACATCTGCAAGCCAAGAACCGCACCAATAAACAAACCAGAAACGGTAATAATAAGTAAGGACATCACACCTACGCGGTGCATTTGGTAACCGAAACGACCGAAACCACCCTTGGTAGGAAATGAAAAAATAATCTGCAAGAGCATATGTGCCGCAGCACCAATGCCTCGAATCCGCTCAATAACGAGTCTACCTAACCAGGCAATCGTATTCATGGACGAACCTCGTTATTTAAATAAGTTTGATGACTAAACTGGTATTCAACCGGTCCTTCTGCCGAACCTGTTAAGAATTGGTGTACAAATGGAGAAGCATATTTTTGCAACTCTTCAGGTGTACCCTCTCCCTGAATTTTTCCTTCAGCTACCACATAGATGTAGTCAGCAATCGATAATGTTTCTGCGACATCATGCGAAACAATAATTGTTGTTAAATCTAACGCTTCACGTAGTGAACGAATTAAACGTGTCAAAACACCTTTCACAATTGGGTCTTGACCTGCAAAAGGTTCATCGTACATGATTAAATCGGGATCAAGTGCTATCGCGCGAGCCAATGCCACACGACGATTCATACCACCTGAAAGTTCTGTCGGCATTAATTGTTCAGAACCACGCAGACCCACCGATTCGAGTTTTAATGCAACCAGTTCAGCAATGAGATTTTCAGGAAGCTTAGTATGCGCTCGGATTGGAAACGCTACATTTTCATAAACGGACATATCCGTAAATAGAGCCCCACTCTGAAATAACATTCCCATACGTGCACGGGCTGAAAAAAGTTCCTGACGAGACATTTTGGCAATATCTTTAGAGTCGAGTAAAACTTCCCCCTGATCTGGAACTAATTGTCCACCAATCAGACGTAATAAAGTTGTTTTACCTGTACCAGAAGGTCCCATAATGGCCGTAATCTGGCCTCGACGTATATTTAAACTAATATTGTCATAAATGACGCGTTCCCCTCGATTAAAACTCAAGTTTTTCACTTCAATAAGTGGTTGAGTCGAGAGAGGAGTTTTATTATTCATAATGGCAATCGTTCCTGCACTTTTATGCACGCATACTATAACACTGAAAATTAGCAAACTTGTTGTAATTTTGACAAAAGCAAATCGAACTTATTTTATAGAAATAGAAGAAGTATATTCGTAAAAAGAGGTCAATTCAGAAGCTTGGAATTGCTCAACAGAACTTCCATTTATAAAAGCATAGGCAAAGTAAACACCATTACACAAAACGAGTGCAATAAAAAAGATAAGGCAAACCATGCTGAAGCAAAAGGTTCTTCAATTGTGCCATTACTGTTTCTTTTCGTTTACTTTTACGCATTATTTAATAAAAAATTGAACCAATTCACATTTTGTTAGTTTATAACAAAACTGAAAAATAAAAAAGGCCAGTATTTTTACTGGCCTTTTTTCAAACTAAATATTGATTAGCGGTCGAATTTACGACGCGGCGGTTTATCATCAAAACTACGACGCGGACGATCTTCACCACCGCCAAACGCTGGGCGTTCACCACGTGGTTTATCATCGAAGCTACGACGTGGGCGATCTTCACCACCACCAAAGCTACGTTTTGGACGATCATCGCCACCGCCGAACGCTGGACGCTCGCCACGTGGTTTGTCATCAAAACTACGACGTGGACGATCATCACCACCACCAAAGCTACGTTTTGGACGATCATCACCACCGCCAAACGCTGGACGCTCACCACGTGGTTTGTCATCAAAACTACGGCGTGGACGATCTTCACCACCAAACGCTGGACGCTCACCGCGTGGTTTGTCATCAAAACTACGACGTGGACGGTCTTCACCACCAAAACTACGTTTTGGACGGTCACTCAAACCACCTTCACGACGTGGTTTATAATCTACGCGATTACCACGGTTGTCATCATTCGATTCAAAACGCGGTTTATCATTAAAACCACCTTCGCGACGTGGACGATCTGCACTGAACTCACGACGTGGACGATCTTCAAAAACCACCTTCACGACGTGGACGGTCTGAATTGAACTCGCGACGCGGACGATCTTCACCACCGCCAAACGCTGGACGTTCACCACGTGGTTTATCATCGAAGCTACGACGTGGACGGTCATCACGACCACCACCTTCACGGCGTTTAAAGTTGCTTTCGCCTTCAAAACGACGACCGCCACCAAAACCACCGCCGCCACTACGACGACCATCACGACCACCGCCGCCATTACCACTACGCCACGACCACCGCCATCACGACCTGAACGAGCAGGAGGTGGAGATGGCTCTAAGCCTTCAATTTCAGAAACACTCAAACGTGCTTCTAAGTATTCTTCAAGTGCACGAATCTTACCGCGTTCACGATAAGTCGCTAAAGTAATTGCTTGACCAGTACGACCAGCACGACCAGTACGACCAATACGGTGTACATAATCTTCATGCTTCATCGGAAGACCGAAGTTAATTACGTGAGAAATAGTCGGAACGTCAAGACCACGAGCAGCAACGTCAGTTGCAACTAAGATTTTTGCACGACCTTCACGAATACTACGTAAACGACGGTTACGAACTGTTTGTGGCATTGCACCATGAAGTGCAACAACAGAATGACCTGCTTCAGCAAGTTCTTCTGCCAACATATCTGTATCTTCTTGCGTGCTAGCAAAAACAACAGCTTGATCTAAGCTTTCATCACTTAACCAATGTGTAAGTAATTTTTTCTTATGTTCAAAGCCATCAGTCCAATGCCAATGTTTGTGTAATATCTGTATTGGTTGAATGACCTGTTTCAATTGCGATACGCATAGGATCTTTCATCATGCATGATGCAAGACGAATGATACGATCAGCAAATGTTACCGAGAACATTAATGTTTGTTTACGGTTAGCCGCTAATTCGCTAATTGCTTCCTAAGTCTTCAGAGAAACCTAGGTCAAGCATACGGTCCGCTTCATCAACGATTAAAGCATCTACTTGATCTAATTTAATTTGACGACGATTCACCAAGTCAAGTAAACGACCAGGTGTTGCAACAACAACTTGTCGCCTTTTAATTGTTGAATTTGTTTTGCAAATGGCATACCGCCCATAATGGCAGCAATACGAACACCTTTCATGTGACGTACAAGTGCAATTGCATCTTGACTTACTTGCTGTGCCAATTCACGAGTTGGTGAAATTACCAAAATATTCGGTTGAGTCACTGCTTTCATACGGTCTTTGAACGGTACAGCAGACTCTTGACCAGCTAAAGCATTTAATGTTGGGAGTAAGAATGCTGCAGTTTTACCAGAACCAGTTTGGCTCGATACGAGAAGGTCTTTACCTTCTAAAGCAGCAGGAATTGCTTGTTCTTGCACGGCAGTTGGGGTAGTAAAACCTAAACCTTCAAGCGCTTGTTGTAAGGTTTCATGCAAAGAAAATTCGGCAAAAAGATTTGCTCATAGAGAGTTTCACCCTTGTGGGTGCTCCATTTTTAATAAATACAAAATAGACATCGGCAAAAAGCGGCAAAGCAAAAAGAGCTGAAACTTTTATTCAGCGGCAATCCGAGTAACGACGATGTGGACTAAACGCATGCTTGATTACGGCCGAACCTGAAGAATCGCTGAGCCGATCGGGGCGCAAGAAATGGTCCTCTCTATGGACAGCGTGCGCTTACAATGAATAGAACAGAATGTTCAGGTAATGAACGGAAATTTAAGTGCGTTGGCGGATTATAGCAGAAATAAATTAAAAGTCATGTGTTTTAATCAACTTTATACATATTTCTAGAATTAATTTAATTTTACTCTTTACCAAAAACACAAAACCCTCTGATTAAAGAGGGTTTTATCAATAATACACTAAATTATTTTGCAGCTTTATCCCAAGCTGGAACAACTGTTTGCATTAACGGTTTTAGCATTTTAAGCGAACATGCGAGTACTTGACCATTTTCAAACGAGTTATTGCCACCACGTGCATCAACAACCGCACCGCCTGCTTCTTTAAGAATAAGTTCACCAGCAGCAATATCCCATGGCTTTAAACCAAGCTCAAAGAAGCCATCAAAACGACCTGCAGCTACATATGCTAAATCTAGAGCAGCTGAACCACCACGACGGATTTGTGCACCGGCCTGAGTAACCGCTAGTAATGATGCGAAGTGCTGCTCGGCATAAGATACAATTTCACCATCACGTTTAGCACGGTAAGGGTGGCCTACTGCCAAGAATGTATTTTCTAAACTATCTTTTACATTGGCACGAATACGGCGTTGATTCATAACTGCACCGCGACCACGGCTAGCAGAGAATAATTCATCACGTACTGGATCGTAGATTACGCCGTGTTGAGTAACACCTTTATGCTGAACTGCAATAGAAATACAGAAATGAGGGAAACCATTAATAAAGTTTTGTGTGCCATCAAGCGGGTCAATTACCCAGCACCACTCTGCATCATGGCCTTTGCCTTCTTGTAAACCAAACTCTTCACCTAAGAAGCTATGGTTTTTATAACTTTTACGCAACGTATCAATCGCTAATTGTTCTAAATAACGATCTAGACGTGTTACCGGGCCATCAATGCCTTTCTCTTCAACTTGTAAATCGAGTTTATGACGATTTTGATGCGCTTTTAAAAGCTCTTGACCAACTGTTTGAGCCGCACGCGCAGCCATAACCACCATAGGTTCCATTGAACACCCACTAGACAAATTTGAAGATTTTGACAAAGAATAATGCATAAAAGCGCAGATATTTTAGCAAATATATGCGCTTTTAGGGGGAAAATGTTTCAAATTTTTTATGAAGGCTTAAACCACCTGATTTAGCTTAAGCCAAGCTCGCTCAATTGAGCTCAAAATACCTTTAGCATCTAACCCGCAATCTTGTAGCATTTGGCCGTGTGAAGCTTGTTGTAAGAACAAATCTGGCAAACCTAAATTTAGAATAGGTTTCACAATTTGTTCTTGCGCCATAAATTCATTAACCGCACTACCTGCACCGCCCATAACGGCATGCTCTTCAACAGTGACAAATAAATGAGTGTGTTCAGCTAAACCACGAATCATTTTTTCATCAAGTGGTTTCACAAACCTCATATTTACAACACGCACACCCACATCATGTTTTTGTGCAAATTGTTCGGCAGCCTCTACAGCTACCATCACTCGGCTACCAAATGCCAAAATTGTAATCTGCTCTTCACAGCTCGTCTTTATTTCAGCAACGATTTCAGCTTTGCCTAATTCAATAGCGGTCAACTCTTGCTGAATTTCAACACCTACCCCTGCACCACGTGGATAACGTACCGCAGCTGGCCCATTATAGGTATAGGCTGTATGAAGCATCTGACGGCATTCATTTTCATCTTTGGGCGCCATGATGACTATGTTTGGAACTGTACGCATGTATGCATAATCATATGCACCTGCATGAGTTGGACCATCTTCACCAACCAAACCTGCACGGTCAATCCCGAAAGTCACATCAAGATTTTGTAATGCAACATCATGAATAAGCTGATCGTAACCACGCTGCAAGAACGTCGAATAGATTGCAACAACAGGTTTTAAGCCTTCACAAGCCATTCCTGCTGCAAGTGTTACAGCATGCTGTTCAGCAATCGCAACATCAAAGAATCTCTGTGGAAATTCTTTAGCAAACTGAACCATACCTGAGCCTTCACACATCGCAGGTGTAATCGCGAGTAGACGCTCATCTTGGGTCGCCTCATCACATAACCACTGACCAAATACATCAGAATATTTAGGTGGTGTTTTACCTGCTGAGGTTGCATTAATTTTGCTAATAGCATGATAGGTAATCGGATCCGCTTCTGCAGGAATAAAACCTTTACCTTTTTTAGTATAGACGTGTACTAAACGTGGACCTTTACGCTTCTTCAGAGCATTAAATACTTGGGCCAGTTGATTTACGTCATGACCATCGAATGGACCAAAGTAATCAAAACCAATTGCTTTAAATAAGTTATCGGCCGCATCTGTTGCTGATTGATGCAAACGAGAGTTATAAGTCCATTTTGGATGTGGCTGTATATACGCTTCGCCATCTTCATTAACGTTAACTAAATGGCCTTTTTCCCAAATTGCAGCCAAATGTTTAGCAAAGCCACCTGTACTACAAGAAATTGACATGTCATTGTCATTGAGCACAACAATTAAATCGGCATTATGTGCAACAGCATCGTTCATGGCTTCAAATGCCATACCTGCTGTCATTGCACCATCACCGACAATACAAACGACTTCACATGGGTCATTTTGATAACGACGTGCTAACGACATTCCTAGCCCAGCCGAAATTGCTGTTGATGAATGTCCTACGCCGAATGTATCGAAAACTGATTCTTCTCTGGCTGGAAATGCGGCTAAACCGTTTTTAGATCGAATCGTCGTCATTTGTTCACGACGACCTGTCAGGACTTTGTGCGGATAGGCCTGATGTCCTACATCCCAAACTAATCGGTCATTTGGAGTATTAAAGCAATAATGCAGCGCAACCGTCAGCTCAACCACGCCGAGATTAGCACCGAAATGGCCACCACTCTGGCCTGCTGCATATAAAATATATTGACGCAACTCATCAGCCACTTGAACCAATTGGCTATGCTCGAGCTGACGTAATTGTTGAGGATGATCAATTGCATCTAACAATGGCGTAACAGGGCGTTGAGTTGGAATTTCGGTATACAACATATGTGGCAAAGCCTTTATAAGCCTGGCAAATCCTAAGCTGGGTCAAAATGGGTCGATCATACAATCGAATGAAGTCACCTTCAATCAGCCACATTTGCGAACGAGGTCATGCAAAGCATGTCTCTCATACATCATGGGTATGGTTGGCAGATTATCCTGAATAATCTGACTATTTATCAACTATTATCGTCTTCTTTATACAAAAAAGAAAACCTTCATACGCAAAATCATTATGACAATTCGACCAATCTCTCAGCATTACGCTATACTTTAAACCGTTTTCGGTTAAAAGATGAGTTAATCTGTGCCTATAGAGTTCATTGCAACATCAAAACTCCCGACCGCTTTTGGTGAATTCAATATTTCTGTGTTTCAAGATCCAGTATCAGGTGAAGAACATGTGGCACTTTCTAAAGGGTTAGAAAAACCACCCACAGGCCCTGTTTTAGTTCGTGTACATTCAGAATGTTTAACAGGTGATGCTTTTGCGTCATTAAAATGCGACTGTGGTCCCCAATTGCAGGCAACTCAAAAGCTCATCAACGATGCAGGCCAAGGTGTTATTTTATATTTACGTCAAGAAGGTCGTGGTATTGGACTAACGAATAAAATTCGCGCCTATGCTTTACAAGATCAGGGACATGACACCGTAGATGCTAATTTACTTTTAAATTTACCTGCCGATGCACGTCGTTACGATATGTGTAGCATCATGCTAGATCATTTAGAAGTGAAAGAAGTTAAGTTAATTACCAATAATCCTTTGAAAATTCAGGCGCTCAAAGATCAAGGAATTAATATTGTTGACCGCGTTCCATTAACCGTTGGGCGCAACCCTTTTAATGAAGAATATTTAAAAACCAAACGTGAACGTATGGATCACCTTTACCAAAAAGATGATTTTTAAACCAAAATTATAAATTTAAAAATAATTGGAAGGGATTTCTAAGACATTTCTTAAAAATCCCTTACTTTTTTTATGGTTTTGTGCTTTGATGTATCTATCTCCTATCTCAATCATCTTTGAGGGTCACTATGCAACATCCGACTTCCACAGATATTCAACGTGTCCGCGAATTTCTCCTCGATTTACAAGCCCGTATATGTGCTGGTTTAGAACAACAAGAAAAAGCTGGCGGCGGTACAAGTGAATTTATTATTGATGATTGGGAGCGTCCTGAAGGTGGTGGTGGCCGTTCACGAGTTTTGCAAAATGGCACAGTGATTGAAAAAGGTGGTGTGATGTTTTCTCACATCAACATTAGTAAACTCCCCCTTCTGCTACAGAACGTCACCCCCAAATTGCTGGCGCGAAAGCACAAGCACTTGGTGTTTCGTTAGTAATTCACCCTAAAAACCCGAATATTCCAACTTCTCATGCCAATGTACGTTTATTCGTTGCAGAGCCTGAAGGACAAGATCCAATTTGGTGGTTTGGCGGTGGTTTTGACTTAACACCATTTTATCCAGATGAACAGGATGTTATCGATTGGCATCAAGCCGCCCACGACTTATGTCAGCCTTTTGGTGACAATGTCTATGCTGAACATAAAAAATGGTGTGATGATTATTTCTATTTAAAACATCGTGATGAGCAACGTGGTGTCGGTGGTTTATTTTTTGATGATCTAAATGGCTGGGATTTCGAAGCCTGCTTTAAATATATTCAAGCTGTCGGTAATGGCTATTTAAATGCCATCTTGCCGATTTTTGAAAAACATCGTGAACAGCCCTATACCGAAGCCCAACGAGAGTTTCAGCTTTACCGTCGTGGTAGATATGTCGAATACAACTTAGTTTATGACCGCGGAACATTGTTTGGTTTACAAACAGGCGGACGTATCGAATCTATTTTAGTCAGTCTACCTAACCTTGCAGGTTGGTCGTATCGTCCTGAATGGGATGAAGACTCTCCAGAGAAACGTTTAACTGACTATTACCTAAAACCACGTGACTGGCTAAATTTAAAAGAAAAAGTCGCTTAATTTTTTGCTTTTTGGAGATTCTTTGGCTTCCACCCTAAAGAATCTCCTTTTTTATTTTCAATTTCTCTGAATCTCATTCAAATATTTTTTCTGATTCCAATTTGGCTTATAGTGAGGCCTGCTGAATATTCAGTATAGGTTTTTAACTGCTTCATGCCATTTTAAAATTTTGGATATAAGAATGACCAAACAGTTTGCAGTAATTGGCAACCCGATCGAACAATCACGTTCTCCTGAATTGCATCATGCTTTTGCTCAAAAAACAGGTGTTGACCTGAGACTATCAAAAACGTCTTGCCCCTCTTGATGGTTTTGAGCCAAGTATGCGTAGTTTCTTTGCAGAATGGCGGAAGTGGCATGAACGTTACTGTGCCGTTTAAAGAACAGGCTTTCGCTTTGTGCGATGTGTTAACCGAGCGTGCTCAGATTGCAAAAGCAGTTAATACGTTATGGATGGAGAATGGCAAATTGCACGGCGATAATACAGATGGTCAAGGCTTAGTTGCCGCAATTCAAGCTTTAGATTGGGACCTAGAAAATACAACTATTTTAATTTTAGGGGCTGGTGGTGCAACTCGTGGTGTTATTTACCCACTCGTACAGGCTGGCGCGAAGAAGATTGTGATTGCAAACCGCACTCTAGCCCGTGCTGAACAACTTGTAGATGACTTAAAAGCTGCAGCTCCACAAACTCAATTACAAGCAATTTCCCTCAATGAGCTAGAAGGGAAATTTGACATTGTGATTAATGCAACTTCTGCAAGCCTTTCAGGAGATGCCCTACAGCTTCCTGAAAATTTACAATTCGAACACGCTTATGAAATGGCATATGGCAAACCATCTAGCTTCCTTGATCAAGCTAAACAACGCAATGTGCCCTATTCTGAAGGTTTTGGGATGTTAGTGGGTCAGGCAATTGAAGCCTTCTATATCTGGAATGGCGTAAGACCTGAATTAAAAGATTTTCTATAAATATAAAAAAAGAACCTACATGATGTAGGTTCTTTTTTATTTCATTTATTATTTTTTGGTCGTAACCATTTGCTGATAAACGTCACGGAAAATCTCATAATCAATAAACTCATTATGTTCAGGTTTTAAATTCTGAATTGTTTTTTCCGTAAGCTGTTGTTTACGTGCTGCAACATACACTTTCCCTAAAATATCAGCAGTTTGTGACAACAATTGTTTTTCTTCAGCAGAAGCACCATTTTGTTGTTCAAATTCTAATTGATATTGTTTCGAGAAAAGCTGCTCAGGTTGTTTATATTGTTTCTGCAATTTTTGCCATGCTTCACGCCCTACCTTGCCTTGTATCGTTGTAATCACAATATGGTCTACAGCACGGCCTAACTCATTATCAAATTGGTCTTCTTGTTCAAGATGATGCTTTTTCTGTAATCCCTCAATACGCTCTAAAGCCTTACCTTGAGGGTTGTAGGTTTCTTCTTCTGAGAACCAATAAGCATAAACTTCGGCAATTTCTTGCAACTGTTGAACTGAGTAATAATTAATATATGACGGTTTTTCGGCAGTCAATTTTGCAATAAACACAGCCTTATACGTTTTGTCATAAGCATGCGTTGCATCATAAGTTTGGTTAGCCAATAGCGCCAGACTCGAATCTAAATCTTGTACATCGCTATGTGAGCCAACTGGATGTTCAGAAACATCACTCTGCCCAAGTTTTTCACTAAAACCTTTTACGAAGTTTTCAAATAAAGAACCTTTGCTTGCCTCTGCAACTGATTTAGCTTGTTTAAGTTGCTGCTGGTCAATTGAAGTTGCTTTACCATAATTTAAAATTTGCATGTCTGCTTTAATATTAAAGCGATGATTAAACTCGGCTGGTGTATATGCAATGTCATAGTCTACGTTGACTAAACGGCCTTTTTCATCCAATCCCACATCAACTGCAATTGGATTTCTTTGTTTTGGTAAAGCTTGTTCAATCTCTACTTTATGTTTTAACCATAAAGTTTTGAATGCGTCATCATTAACAAACTGGCTCTGATCATAAGCAGCAAAAGTTTGTTTTAGTGCAGCTTGGCGAGCCTTATTCTGAGTTTTTTGGGTACTTTCAACACTTTGATTAAGAACATCAACACCATATATTTGACAGTAATTAACATCCCCTAAAACTACTGGTTTTTTAAGAGTCTGTAACTCAACACATTGTTCTTGTGTAAGGGTTGGGCCTTCTTCATCTTGTGCGATTTCTTCAGCATCTGCTACAGCAGCGTCTTCAGCTTGAGCTGAGTCAGAAGCTTCCTCTGCCGCAGCTTCTTGTGCACTCGCTTGTTCTTCATCACCTTCTTCAGAAGCCAATGTACCGCCAAAATGAGCGTTAATGAGTGAATAAAGTTGCTGGCTGACTGCAGCTGCATCTTCAGACGAAACCTTCTGCCCCTCAGCACCAGCTGCCTTTTTCTTAGCTTCAGAATTAGCAAGTTCAGTTGCTATAGATTCAGCAATCTTTTGATCATCAAACCCTAAAACATTTTTTTGAAGATATTTTTCATTGACTTGACCATAGAGTTCCGATTGCAGCAGTAACTCTTCAACCGTACCTTTTAAACGAATTTTTTCGACAATTCCTGCTTTACGGTCAGCATCTGTAATAGGTAACCGTTGTAAATTTTGTGGTTCAGCTAGACGATAAGATACCGCACCAGAAGCTTTCGCATATTCAACAAACTTCTTCATATCGACGTTCGTAAACAGATCTTTATATTTCGAAAAATCGACATAAGCTAAATTGTTTTGATTATCTTTATTTACCAGATAAGGCATTAATCCGAAATAATTAACGTAAAATTTATAGTCTTTTAGATCAAGTACCATTGGCAATTTTGCCTGCACCAACAAGGTCGGTTTCTCATATCTTGCGGTGAGATTAAAAGATCCCATTTTTTGACGATAATGAACTGAACCATCGTAACTAAATTGGAGGTCATTTAATAAATTGATTAATACGGCATTCACTTTTTCTGAACGAGATTCGCCTGATACACCCGAAGCTGATTGCTCATTTGCAATTGCAGCATAAAGCACCTGCTTTTGTTTTCTATTCAAATTAATTTTTTGTTCACGTAAATATTGATCTACTTTTTTTTGCACTTCAGCATCAAGCTGAGCCGTTTTCTCTACAGCACTTATTTTCTTGGGCTGATTTGGATCAACATTAACTTTAAAATGCCCACGGTAGTCATAGCTTGGGTATTCATACATTGCATTCATACCCTGAATGACTTTTTGATCTAAATTAGCAGATGCCACTGATGGGCGTAGGTTATGCTGCGCACAAGCGGTCAAACCCAAACTGAATAAACATAAACTGAGATATTTTAAATGCATAACCTTTTTTAAAACCTTATCGCTTTATCTTTTTAGCAAAACTTGCTAAAAATAAAAAATAGTTGTTTTTTCACATAAAAGTATAAGTCCTGAATGTAGCAGAAAATGTATTTTCAGGTGTATTTATTTTCGACAAAATTCGCTTTTCTGACATTTCTTTCGGATGTGATTATCATTGTATTTTTATCATGCGAGTGAATAATCAAATCATCGATTCAGATAATCCCACAATGATTCAAAATTAGGATTAAAGCCATGCCAGCATATAAAGCCCCGCTACACGATATTCGCTTCTTAATGAATGAAGTATTAGATTACCCTGCTCACTACAAAACTTTATCAAATGGTGAAAATGCAGATCCAGATACGGTTGATATGATTCTTGAAGGTGCGGCAGATTATTGTGAAAACGTATTATCGCCACTTAACCAATCTGGGGATGAAGAAGGTTGCCATTTTGACAACGGCGAAGTAACTACACCTAAAGGCTTTAAAGAAGCTTACGACCAATTCGTAATGGGCGGTTGGCAAGGCCTTTCTTATCCAGAAGAGTTTGGTGGTCAAGGCCTACCAATGTCATTAAACCTCATCAAATCAGAAATGATGGGTACGGCAAACTGGTCATTTACGATGTACCTGGCTTAAGTTCAGGTTGTATGAACACCATCTTGCAATTCGGTACCGATGAGCAAAAACAAACGTATATGCCTAAACTTGTTGAAGGTACTTGGAGCGGCACGATGTGCTTAACCGAACCTCAATGTGGTACCGACTTAGGACAAGTTAAAACTAAAGCTGAACCTCAAGCAGATGGCACTTATAAAATCTCTGGTACGAAAATCTTTATTTCTGCCGGTGAACATGACTTAACTGAAAATATTATTCACATTGTACTTGCACGCCTTCCAGATGCTCCTGCTGGTACTCGTGGTATTTCATTATTTATCGTACCTAAATTCATCCCTACTGCTGAGAGTGGTATCGGTGAACGCAATGCAGTAACTTGTGGTTCAATCGAACACAAAATGGGGATCCGAGCTTCTGCAACGGCTGTACTAAACTTTGATAATGCCACTGGTTATTTAATCGGTGAAGTTAACAAAGGCCTACACGCCATGTTTACCTTCATGAATACAGCACGTATTGGTACTGCTGTTCAAGGTATTGCTCACGCCGAGTTATCTTTCCAAGGTGCGCTACCTTATGCGAAAGATCGTATGTCTATGCGTGCACTTTCTGGCAAGAAAGATCCAGACAAAGTTGCTGATGCAATCATTCATCATGCTGACGTACGTCGCCTGTTGCTGACTCAAAAAGCAATTGCTGAAGGTGGCCGTTCAATGATCTATCATGCTGCAAAACTTGCAGACAAAATGACAGATGCATTAACACGTGGTGATCAAGCTGCTTACGAAGACTACGATGACAAACTTGGTTTCTACACACCAATTTTGAAAGGTTTCTTAACTGAACTTGGTTTAGAAGCTGCAAACAATGGTATGCAAGTTTACGGTGGTCATGGCTACATTAAAGAATGGGGCATGGAACAAATCGCTCGTGATGCTCGTATCTCAACACTATATGAAGGTACAACAGGCATTCAAGCACTTGACTTGATTGGTCGTAAAGTATTGCTTAGTTCAAAAGGCAAAGTGGTTCGTGATTACACTGCTGAAATCTTAAAATTCTGTGCTGCACACGCACGTAATAAATACTTACGTCGTTTTGCCTGGGATTTAACTAAGCTTTGTGCTCAGTGGAACACTTTAACTGTTCGTATCATGCTTGCTGCACGTAAAGACCGTGACATCGTATCTTCTGCTTCTGTAGACTTTTTAATGTTCTCTGGTTACGTGATGATGGCTTACTTCTGGGCGCAACAAGCAGTCATTGCTTCTGAGAAACTTGAAGCAGGTGACGGTGCAGAAACGCCTGAATTCTATAAAGCAAAAATCAAAGTTGCAGACTTCTACTTTGACCGTATGTTACCTCGAACTCAAGGTCATGCAGAGTCGATGGTGACAACTTCTCGCACATTAACATCATTACCCGTTGAACACTTCAGCTTCGACTACTAATGATTTTTAAATCGTAAAATGAAAAGAGCGCAATATGAATTGCGCTCTTTTTATTCAAGTAAAAATTGAATATTTATTCTTTAGTCAGAACATAAGCTTGCTTTGGAACAAAATAGTTTTGCTCTAAAAATTCACGATTTTTACCATAATCGCTATAAAACAGTTTCTCTAGATTCATAACCAATCTTTTTCTTGAATCAGTCTTAAAATAAAAATTAACGTTAGATAAAGGACAGTGGATGGTTAACTCATGCTCTCTTTCATCTACTTTCCAATTTAAAGAAGGGCACAATTCATTTACAGCAGCGCTTTTGGCTCCATCTTTACTCCCCACGCGACCAAAATGAATCACATTCCAATAAGCCGATCCATTGGGCAATAAATTTAAAATGTACTCCGCTTCGCCTGATTCACAATCGGCAAAAGCATCCTCACATGAAATTCGAGTGTGATATCGCCCTACATACTGCAATGCAATTCCGCTTAATTTTTCAGTTTGATCTAAATTTTGCTGAGGTAAAAAAGTACGTCCTGCTACATAGTCTAATGTTTTTGTAGATGTACTATTTTTTATTAAATTTTCTTCATGCATAGAATTAGAACTTGCACTAGAGTGATCTTTTGAGTTGGTATGGTTTATATCACAAGCACTAAGTGTCATACACATCATAGCCGCGACAGCCAAATGCTTAACTACAAAACCAGACCACTTCAAAGACATATACATTATTCACAGATAACAGCAATAACCAAGTTCCACATTGATTTCAGGCACTAGCTTTATTGCTGTCATAAACCTCCTAAGCCCTGAAAGGGTGCATTTTATTAGATGTTGGTTTCTTTCTTTTCAATCCTTTACATATTTTAACCATTTTACTTTTAGAAGACTTTAAACCCGTTATTTCGTCTCCATATTTTTATTAAGCAAGAGAATAAGCAATTCCTTGTAACTTTTTATCTTTAAGGAGAATTAGATGGCCAGTTCTGGTTTATATCGCTCGAACCGACATAGCATGATCGCCGGTGTAATGGGTGGTATTGCTGAACGTTTTGGTTGGAACGTGACTTTATTACGCATTATTTTTATTGTGATTTCAATTATGAGTGCGGCCTTTCCCGGAATCTTAGTTTATCTGGTTTTGTGGGTAGTCATTCCGAAAAAGCAGCCAGAACATATTAGAGGCTATCGACAAGCCGTCCGAACTGTACATGAAGAGCAAACACGTTAATTAATTTTGGTCGCTACGGTTGCATCCCCTAATCAACCGTAGCTTTTTTATTCTTAAAAATTATAACTTTCGATTTAACTGTTGCTGTAGTGCAGCAATCATATCGGCTCGGCTAATCATTCCTATAAGCTTGCGATCTTCAACTACTGGAATATAGTTAAACGACTTCTCAACGAAGTATGGCACAAGATCTTGAATGGGCTGTGTTGGCAATACCGTGACCACTCTCCGGCTCATAATCTGTCTTACATAGTGCTGCCAAGAGTTTCGTGGGTCTGCTGCACCTTTAAACCATTCAACAACTTCATATAAAGCTAAAGTTCCCACTAAATGATTTTCAGCGTTTACAACAGGCAAGCTCATTAAATTGACATGTTTAAACTTATCTAGCGCCTGATGAATATCATCATCTTCATGTAGCTTAATCACATCACGGCTCATAATATCCTGACAGGTATATTGATTGACTATGCGCTCATTGGCATGTTCTTGAGCCTCTAAAATGATCTTTTCTAAATCGTACTGACTAATATCTAGCAATTCAGTGTGATGCTCTAATGCGTACTCAATATCTTTCGGCTGAATTGATACCTTTTGAGTAGGTGTTGGGTCTTTACTACGCTCATTAAGATGAGCAGTAACCGGATAATGTCTTCCAATTAATCTATTAAAAAAGACGGCGAAACCGAGTAAAAGTAAAGAGTTAAGTAAAACTGGGTAAAAAACAAAATAAAAGCCTAATTTATGGATGCAGCCCCACCTAACACAGCCGTAATGGCCACGGCGCCACTTGGTGGATGTAAAGAGTCGGTGGTCATCATTAAAAATATGGCAAAACCCACTGCAACACTAAAAGCCGTGGTTAGATCAGGAATCCACTGCGCACAAGCAACCCCAATAATTCCAGCCAAAGTATTACCGACAAGCACATTCCACGGTTGAGCCAAGGGACTAGTCGGCACAGCAAACAATAAAACAGATGAGGCACCCATAGGTGCAATGTACCAAGCATTAATTCCGCCTAGAACATACCAGCTAATTAAGGAAGAAATTGCTAAACCACACAGTGCTCCAACGCCGCAAAGCAACCGTTCTTTTAAAGGTAAAACCTAAAATTCGGTTTTAAAATCTGTAACCATTGTCGCTGTATAACACTCACAGTACACCTTTGGGGATATGCCGTCATTTATAACGGGCAAAAGTATACGCCCAAAGCCACATAAAGTGCATTTAAATTATATCTTCAAAGAGAAGAAAACCTGTTGAACCAACTTTCGCCCTTTTAAAACTTTAATATTCAATTAATTTTTCATTTAAATAGCGCCAGTAGCGTTTTGGTAAATATTGCACATGTAGCTTTATATTTTGGCGTTCTGTAATATTAACGCTTTTAAAATAATCCTTCCAAAGCTGGTCATATAAAACTTCTTGCTCATCTAGCTCGAGCTGAAAGCTTTGGCTCATTCCATTTTTTAAATTACGGTCAACCTCAGAAGCTTCGAGTGAAACCTCATGTATTTCCTGTAAATCATAATAAAGCCCGAACCTACGTTTTTCATCATAAATCAGCCAACGCTGATCTTGGTAACGTCGTTTAAAATGAGGCTGAATAAGCGGTAAAACATTAAAATCGGGCCGAACCAGACTTAAAAAAAGCTCATCTTTGGTTTTTTAAAACGGATAAAAGCTTCCATCCGATGCTTTTCTCGTCCGACCTTTTTCGTCCACTGTGCAATCGCTAAAACACTAGGATTTGAATAATCTCTTTCTATGGAAACATGGCTAGTAAACACATAAATACAGTAATTAAATAAATGCTGATAGGCATCTAAAGACTCAGATAAATAAGCAAAATAAAATTGTCTTAAAGAAGATGATGACAGCTTTTTTTGTAGCGCGGACCACACACGCTCTGCATGTTGCTGGTTATTTGAAACCTCAATTTTATCGGCAAATAAACCATGTTGAGCAGCATCATTCAAACAAAGACTGACCTGTAATTCTTTAAATTGAAATGCACGAAAAATACAGCTTAGCAGCCCAACCATTGAACCATCAAAATAGTAAGCCACTTCATCATTAAACATCGCTAGAACCCAAGGCTTAATTGTGGCGAAAGCTGCTGTACATATTTCGAGGAACCCTGCGTTAAAATCTGCTGCCGAATAAAACTTGAAGACAGTTCTTTTTGGAATTTTGGACTGTCTTCACAGCGAATAAAGAATTTTGCTCGCTGATAGGCGACACCTAACTTTTTAAGTAAATCGATGTGGATTTTGCCAAAGCGACGAGCCTGAACAATTTTCTTAGCCGATTTCACCCCAATGCCGGGTACACGTAAAATCATTTGATAATCGGCACAATTTAAATCTACTGGAAACTGCTCAGGATGTCTTAAAGCCCAACTTAATTTTGGGTCTATATCTAAATCTAAATTTGGGAATTTCTCATTGACGATTTCATTGACCTGAAAACCGTAAAAACGCATCAGCCAATCACTCTGATAAAGTCTATTTTCACGAAGTAAAGGCGGTGCGGAACCCACTGCTGGTAAGTAATTATTTTCGGTATTAATTGGAATATAACCCGAAAAATAGACCCGTTTGAGTTTAAATTCTTTGTAGTGTTTGTCCGCCATAAACAAGACATCTTGATCAGACTCTTGATGTGCTCCCACTACCATTTGAGTGGTTTGCCCTGCTGGTACATATTTCGGTACATGCTTAATGATTTGACGTTCATCTTTAAGTTGAATAAGTCTATCACGAACCAAACCTAAATCTTTTTGTACTTCTTGATGGGATTTTTCCGGTGCAAAAGTCTTTAATCCAATCTCGGTAGGCATCTCTAAATTAATACTCATTCGGTCAGCATATAAACCTGCTTCATGAATCAGTTCAGGCGATGCACCCGGAATCGTTTTTAGATGAATATAGCCATTAAAGTTTTCTTCAAGGCGTAACTTCTTCACAACTTGAAGCATACGCTCCATTGTATGGTCAGCCGATTTAAAAATGCCTGAGCTTAAAAATAAACCTTCAATATAATTACGGCGGTAAAAATTAATGGTTAAGTCCACCACCTCTTGCACCGTAAATGCTGCACGTTGAACATCATTAGAACGACGCGAAACACAATAAGCACAGTCAAAAATACAGACATTACTAAATAGAATTTTTAAGAGGGATACACAGCGGCCATCTTCGGTGTAGCTATGGCAAATTCCTGAATGACTGGCATCACCTAGACCTTTATCTTTATTTTTACGGTCACTGCCACTTGATGAACAAGACACATCATATTTGGCAGCATCTGCAAGAATCTGTAGTTTTTCTCGAATGCGATCAGACATATCAAACGACTCATTTATGGCATCGTTTAAAAAATATCATGTCGCATTCTTAAACTTAATCTATTGAAGTACCCTAAGCGTCATGAGGTGACGTTTAAAATGATCTGACTTAATTAACGTATTCTTCTATTTGCTTTACGCGCTGCATACTCTTGCATTGGGCAATATGAATACATCGGTGAGCCAATATATGAGCCTGCATTACTACACTCTTGATCTACATAAGCTTTCCAAAGTCGCTGAGATTTTAAAATATCTTGGTAACGTTCCGGCTGTTGGTATTCTTCACTTTGTGCACGAATTTGATCAATCAAGGCAACTATCTTTTCTTCATAAATCTTTTTTGCTTGTTCAGAACAACTATGAACTACCATGTTGTTAATGCTTTCAAGCTGCATCTCCTTAATGGTCTGGTCTACACATTGACTGTATTCGTCTTGCTCGTCAGTATCGATCTGCGCATAAAGCCATGTACTACAAAAAGGCTGGATAAAACAATGAGTTTGCAGCAAAATTTCAGCATAATTCATTCTCGATTCTATAATTTTTAATATGCCTCAATATAACAAAAATTCTGTAACGATTTCCTATCAGTATTTAGACATAATAAAGGGTCTATTGTTCGCTCCTATACCAGTGTTCATTATTTTAACTTCAATGAGTTCTATGCTTATTTATTCATTCATTATATATCTCTTCTTTGTACCATTCCTTATAGCAACATCTATATTACTAAATAAATTCAAGCTTCTAAATTTCATAACAATATTTTTAACAGCATTAGGTATACTCCTCATCTTTAATACGCTTGGTAACCTATCCTTTAAGACTTTCCTTTCCGAGTTTCTTTTTAGCTGGATTGGGATCTCTACCTTAATTACAGCTTTTAATTTTTGGGCATTATTGACTTGGTATAAATACAAACAGAATAAGGCCAAAAAGCAGAACATACACATTGAATGAACGTTCTGCTAATTGAATATAAACCCTTATAAGTTGAACTTTCTTTCAGCAATAGAAAACTATTCATTTCTTTTATTTATGAAATAGTCCCAACCATTCTATATGGTGGCAGCTTAAAGTTTTACTGATTTTTACAGGTATTCGGATAGGTTTCATCAACTTTAAGATCAATATTATAAACCGGTTGTATTGGTATCTCCTCTGTACGGTAAGAGCACATATCGCGCCATTTCATTGCTTCCTCTTTATCCTGAGGTAGCCCATTTAACCCAGAATAATAATTTTGAAACATATTTTCTTGACCATCTGCATAACCAAGATTGGCGGCTTTAATATACCACTCTGTTGAAACCTTACCATTTTCTGTTACGCCTAAGCCTTGTTGATAAAGAACCCCTATATTATTCATTCCTGCTGGATTACCCTGCTCAGCAGCTTTTGTATACCAATACATTGCTTTTTTATAGTCTGTATCTACACCATAACCTAGATGATAAAACGTACCTACCCTGAACTGAGCATCAGCATTGCCTGCTTGCGCAGCCTCTTCAGAGAGTTTGAACATCTTAGGTACAAAAGCACTTAAGTCTTCTTTCCGATAATAAAGCGTAGTTAAATTCAATTTAGCTAAAGCACTACCTTGTTCAGCAGCTTTTTGAAAAATTTGTTCAATCTCTAAAGCTTTTTTTTGCTTCAGTGGTCTCATCACCTTCTTTACTTCGGATCCAATCATTTCTATTTTTATAATACAACAAAGCAGCATAATTATTCAGTTCATCTGCATTTAACTTATTGAAATTGTAATTATATTTAGCTGAATAATAAATCCAATTATTCTTTAAATAGTAAAAACCAATAAAGCCTAAAAATAATAAAAAGCTCCAAAATAATATTTTTTCAAATTCATTCTAAAATAATCTAATTTAAATTAAGACAAATCATCCTATCAAAATACCTATTAAATACAAAAGATAATAATCTTATTTTAATAGTTCATGGACATTATCAGCAGATCATTTTAGAATTTAAAAAACATAACCTACTATGATTAAGATGAATCTGACAACACCAAATATCGAATACCAACCTAAAATTGCTCTTTATTATTACCCCCTCTTATTCCGATCAGCCTCTTAATTTTATTGTCCGTACTTACTGGCAAGTTTGCACTTGATCTCCTCTATATTATTGGAATCTTTGTTGGTACTTATTATATTATCTTATCCCCATTACTACTTAAGATATGCCAAGTACTCATTACTAAAAACCGCTTTATCTTTCCATTAATGTGGTTAGGTGCACATGTATCATTTAGCTTGATTTATTTCTTCTTAGCGGTCTATGAAAATATTTCTCATAATTTACCAATATTTGATTATGTATTCCCAACTGTTGGACGTACTTTGATCTCAACCTCTACATTCACTGTAAGCTTTATTCTTAGCCTTATTTTTTGGTTTTTTGCATCATTTCAACCTCGATTAAAAGTAAAACATGCAGGAAAATCCCAGCTAAATGACAACCAATAATTTTTATAGGTATAGCAACTAGCCTTTGCCACTCCCCTACAAAATCCTTATACTTAGGGGCAATTTTTCTCATAAATTCGTGGATGCTACATGAGTCGCGCCATCTCGCACATTGATACATTTCAGGGTTTAATTCTTGCCCTACAAAACTATTGGGCCGAACAAGGCTGCGTCGTACTACAACCTTACGACATGGAAATGGGCGCTGGAACATTCCACACCGCAACATTCTTACGTGCTTTAGGGCCAGAAACTTGGAATGCTGCATACGTTCAACCTTCACGACGTCCAAAAGACGGCCGCTATGGTGAAAACCCGAACCGTTTACAACACTACTACCAATTCCAAGTGGTGCTTAAGCCAAACCCAGACAACATCCAACAGCTTTATCTTGATTCTTTAAAAGCAATCGGGATTGATACGCTTACTCACGACATTCGTTTCGTAGAAGACAACTGGGAATCTCCGACGCTAGGTGCTTGGGGCTTAGGTTGGGAAGTTTGGCTTAACGGTATGGAAGTGACTCAGTTCACTTACTTCCAACAAGTCGGTGGCGTTGAATGTTATCCAGTAACAGGTGAAATCACTTACGGTTTAGAACGTCTTGCAATGTACCTTCAAGGTGTTGACTCGGTTTATGACCTTGTTTGGACGAAAGGCCAATTCGGTACTGTGACTTACGGCGACGTATTCCATCAAAATGAAGTTGAGCAATCGACTTATAACTTTGAATATGCTCCAGTTGAAAAACTATTTGAACTCTTTGACTTTTATGAGTCAGAAGCAAATCGTTTAATTGAAGCAAAACTTTCTCTTCCTGCTTATGAGCAAGTGGTTAAAGCGTCTCACACCTTTAACTTGCTTGATGCACGTGGCGCGATTTCTGTGACTGAGCGTCAACGCTACATTTTACGTGTCCGTACTTTAGCTCGTGCAATTGCACAAAGTTATGTACAAGCACGTGCAGAACTTGGCTTCCCAATGGCAGAACCTCACTTGCGTGATGAAGTATTGGCACAGCTAAAAGCACAAGCTGAAAGTGAAGCAGCAAAGGCGGAGAAAAACTAATGAGCAAACATACTGTTTTATTCGAACTTGGCTGTGAAGAACTTCCACCAAAAAGTTTAAAAAACTTACGTGATGCATTACAAGCAGAAACGGTAAAAGGCTTAAAAGATGCGGGCTTAAATTTTGCATCTATCGAAGCTTATGCAGCTCCACGTCGTTTAGCGCTTAAAATTGTTGATATCGATGCTGCTCAAGCTGATACACAAAAACGTTTTGACGGCCCTGCGGTGCAAGCGGCTTACGATGCAGAAGGTAAACCAACTAAAGCACTCGAAGGCTTTATGCGTGGTCAAGGGATTACTGTTGACCAACTTTCTACTTTCCAAGCTGGTAAAGTTGAAAAAGTTTGCTATTTAAAAGATGTGAAAGGTCAAAGCCTTGATGCTTTACTGCCACAAATTTTACAAACTGCGCTAGATAACTTACCAATTGCTAAGCGTATGCGTTCTGCTGCAAGCCGTACCGAATTTGTACGTCCAGTGAAATGGGTTCTCTTACTGAAAGACGACCAAATCGTTGACGCCACTATTCAAGATCATAAAGCTGGTAATGTGACTTATGGCCACCGTTTCCATGCACCTGAAGCTGTGGCTTTAGCGCATGCAAATGACTACCTAGCTGCTTTAGAAAAAGCATATGTGGTTGCAAACTTTGAAAAGCGTCAAGCGACCATTCAAGAACAAGTGAAAAAGTTAGCTGATGAAGTTAACGCAACTGCGATTGTTCCAAGTGACTTACTTGATGAAGTAACAAGCCTCGTTGAATGGCCAGTTGCCCTTCGTGCAAACTTTGAAGAGCGCTTCCTTGCTGTTCCTCAAGAAGCACTCATTACGACAATGCAAGACAACCAGAAGTATTTCTGTTTGATCAATGCGGAATGTAAATTACAACCTTACTTCATTACTGTTTCAAATATTGAGTCTAAAGACCCGATTCAAATTATTGAAGGTAACGAAAAAGTTGTTCGCCCTCGTTTGTCTGATGCTGAATTCTTCTTTTTACAAGATCAAAAGCAACCGCTTGCATCTCGTAAAGAAAAATTGGCAAACATGGTATTCCAAGCACAATTGGGTACGCTTTGGGACAAATCGACACGTATTGCAAAACTTGCTGTCGCATTATCTGCAATCACTGGTGCAAACCCAGCAGATGCTGAAAAAGCTGCGTTACTTGCTAAATGCGACTTAACTTCAGAGCTTGTTGGTGAGTTCCCAGAACTTCAAGGTATTGCGGGTACTTACTATGCGCGTATTGAAGGCGAAAACACTGAAGTTTCAGAAGCTTTAGGCGAACAATATTTACCAAAATTCGCTGGCGATGTTTTACCAAAAACTAAGACTGGTACAACGATTGCCCTTGCTGACCGTTTAGATACACTTGTTGGTATTTTCGGTATTGGACAAGCGCCTACAGGTTCTAAAGACCCGTTTGCTCTTCGTCGTTCAGCAATTGGTATCTTACGTTTAATCATTGAAAATGAATTGGACGTAACGATTGAAGAACTGGTAAATCTCGCACTTCAAGGTTATGGCGACATCGTTAAAGACCACGACAAAACGCGTGCTGATGCTGTTGCATTCTTGGAAGGTCGTTACCGTGCCAAGTATGAAGACCAAGGCGTTGCTGTTGATGTGCTTCAAGCCGTTCAAGCGCTTGCACCAAAATCTCCACTTGATTTTGACAAGCGTGTAAATGCTGTAAACCACTTCCGTGCTCTGCCTGAAGCTGCTGCACTTGCTGCTGCAAACAAACGTGTTGCTAACATTCTTGCAAAAGAAGCAGCGCCAGAAGGTTCTGTAGTTGAAGCAAACTTAGTTGAAGATGCTGAAAAAGCATTATTTGCTGAGCTTCAAGCAGTGACACCTGTGGTTGAGCCATTACTTGCCGCAAAAGATTACACAGCTGCTCTTTCTAAGCTTGCAGCACTTCGTGCTCCGATTGATGCATTCTTTGATGGTGTCATGGTAATGGCGGATGATGCTGACCTGAAAGCAAACCGTTTACGCTTATTGGCTCAGTTACGCAACCTGTTTACTGCTATCGCTGATGTAAGTGTATTACAGGGTTAAAATTATATAGAAATTAATTTTTGTATAATTAAGTCTTATTAAAACCATGTTTTTGATTTAAATCGGAAACATGGTTTTTTAATGATTTCTTATTGAAGAATTTCGCTCAGTAAAATTATAAACGATTATTTTGCAATCAAGTAATAAATAAGAATTATTTACTACCTTCACATTTAATCCATAATTCAATAAACTAGAACAAATAATTACCAAACTTAACAAAGTGCCATTGCAATGAAAAACTTAAATTTATTACTTATATCAACATTATTATTTACTGGATGTGCAACAACAAAGTCTATTCAATATCCAGCTGCGGGTAAACAAACATCTATTTCTGTTTCTTCAGAACAACTTTCTTCAATGACAGAATCAGGTGCAGGCGATTACTTTGTAAAGAACAGCCAAATATTAGTTGGTGATTCAAGCAATGCTTCGGCCAGCCCAGCTTCTGGAATGTTTGGTCTTATTGGAGTAGGTGTTGCGATGGCAATTGACAAAAGTGCAAATAGTTCAGCCATTGAAAAAAGCTCTCTTAATCAACCTATTAAATTTGACCAGTTAATACAACAAAAAATTACCGACTCTTTTACCCAAAATAAAGCAGATCCCACACTCAAACTGCTAGGTTTAAATCAGGCATCAGAAGTCAAAATTGTGCCTTATTCACGTCTTTCTTTTCGTGAAAAACCAATTGTAAAAGTAAATTTTGGTTTAAAGACTCAATTTAAAAATGCGGCAGATAATAATGCAGACACAAAACGCTTATATCACTATGTAAGTAAGGAGCGCATTTCTTTATCTGAATGGGAAGCCAATAATAATTTATTATTTATGCAAAAAGCAGATCAAGCATTTAGCGCTCTTAGCCAAGTGTTCACTTTAGATTTACAACATCAATTAAATTTAACAGCATTTGATGAGAACAAGCAAAAGAGCTGTAAAACTAATGCAGATACATCCTTACTTTCTTTTATCCAATCTCCTAACAATTTATGTGTTGGTGTAGTTAAAACAAGCAAGGGAGATGTATTTCAAACTAGTATTTATATTGTTGAACAATAATATAAATTATTAAATAAATATCAATAAAATAGATGAGAGAACTACTTAAAATTAAGTAGTTCTCTCATTTAATTAAACAAACTCTTTAATTTCTTCTAAACTTTTCGATGGCTCAAACCACATAAAATCATAATCAGCCACGCCATGAATATAAAACGGATCATTTTTCATGATCTCTTCGACCTCTTGAATCGAAGAGCTTAAAACTAAAATTACTCCACCTACTCTATTTTCTCGACGCCCCGATGCCAAAAATTTCCTCTGCTCATAGTAATGGTCTAAAAATGCAATATGCCCTTTTAGTACAGCATCAACTTCGGCTAATGGTTTTTTATAGGTCAAGGTAACAACAATCATTTCATTCTCTTAAAGCAACTAGCGCATGACATAGCATTAATCTACAGATCGTTTAATTATCTATAGCTTATTCGATGGTACGCCGATTCCCCCCAATTCATCCACACCAAACTCCCTATAATAATCACTCCACCTAACAGCACAATCATTGATGGTTTTTCATTTAAGAAGAGAACTGCTAAACTCATTGCGACAATTGGCGAGCAATACAAAAAATTCGATGCGATCGTCAACGGCATATTTTTAAGTACATATCCCCAAAATACATAAGCCATCGCACTTGGGAAAATACCCAACAAGACAATCGACATATTGGCCTGCCAAGTAGCATGCAAAATTTCATTAGGTAAATGAGCACTATAAAATAGTAAAGGAATGGTTCCGAACCAAATGATGTAACACATCATGCTTAAGGCATCATAATTTAAAGCAAATTTTTTATATAAATTAAAATAAAGACCCCAAGCAATTGCAGCTAGAACAATCAATAAACTATAAGGACTCGGTACACCAAGATCATGATCTCCACTAACCACTAACACGGCGCCACAAAGTCCCAGCAAAATACATAACCACTGTTTAAAACTGATTTGCTCTTTAAAAAGTAAAGCTGAAATAATAAAAGTGAATAGCGGAATGGATTGGCTCAAAATGCTGGATGCAACCGCACTCACATATTGCTGTCCCGTATTTATAAGTAAGTGATGCAAGGTCACAGAGAAAAATCCTAACACCCCAAGCGCAGGAATATCTTTCCACTTTAAAGGCTGAATTCCTTTTTTTCATAATCAGTAAAAATAAGAAAACTGAGGCAATCAAAAAGCGAAGCAAGGCAATATGCTGCGGTGTATATGAATGCAGAGCACTATGTACGCCAATAGGTGAATAACCCCAACAAAAGACGGTCACGGCAATACACAAATAAAGCTTAAATGCTGGAGGTTGGGTTTCGGCAGCAAGAGAAATTGCCATGTTAAATCTGCACTAATGGAAAGGAACTCTTTCATCATATGCGCATGGATAGTTGAATAAAATTAACTTATATTGAGTTAAATATTCATTAAAAGTGAATGATAAAATATGGATATCGCACAGTTAAAAATGTTTCAGACCAGTGGTTGAGTGTGGCACGATGACTAAGGCATCACTGCAACTGCATTGTGTCCCATCCAACATTACGACACGCATTAAGCAACTCAGAAGAAGAACTGGGTTCACCTTTGTTTTATCGTGAAGGAAAAAGTTTAAAGCTCACTCCATCTGGAGAGATTTTTCTTAATTATTGTCATAAAATTTTGGCGCTATGTGATGAAGCCAAACGTAGCATTCATCCTGACGCACCGCCCTTCTGGGCCATTAAAAATTGGTGCTATTGAATCTTCTGCCACCACCCGTTTACCCAATTTACTCGCGAAATATCATCAACGCTATCCAGAGGTTTCCATTCAAATTATTACGGGCACGTGGAAACAGCTCTTAGTCGATATTTCTCAGCATAAACTCGACGGTGCGATTGTCGCTGGAAATATTGAATTTCCAATGTTAAATAAACTCAGTATTTATCAAGAAGATATGGTCTTGATTGCATCTCATTCTTTGGGAGAAATCTACAACCAAGAAGACCTCATTGGTAAAGAAATTTTTATGTGGACTGAAGGTTGCCCTTACCGCGCCGCTCTTGAAGAATGGCTTAAGCTCAAAAATATCTCGCTTCCCATTACCAGCATTACCAGTTATGCCACTATTATTGGTTGTGTGAGTGCAGGCTCAGGGGTGTCTTTAGTACCAAAAAGTATTTATGAACAATATAAAAATTTAACCAACATTCGAGGCTATAAATTTGAACATCTTGCCTTTATGCAAAATCAGTTTTTCTGGCATAAGAATGTGAGCAACCACAAAGCGAGAGATATGTTTTTAGAATTAATTAAGTCAGAGTTTTGTTTATGAGTTATTGAGATAATTACTTTATTGCGATCAAGTGATGATTTATCGTAATCAAATCGTATGGGTTTTATCTCATTGCAGTACAAGTTTTATTTTTAACAGTAAGATCACCACTTCATCTTTTGATTCTGGTTGGGGAGATTTATCCAAAATGAAAACCATACAAATTTTATGTATTGCGACCTCTATGTTGGCTTCATCAACCTTATTTGCACAAACAACGCAACCACAACAAGTGGGTGAAACAACTTCTAAAGCACAACCTTATGGTGATAACCCAAGTTTAGGTCGTGTATTGTTATACAAAACAGGAAAAGGCATACAAAATTTAGGAGACAATATTCAAGGTGCTTCCGAAAAAACCTCAAATAAAATTAGTGAAAAATGGAAAAACACCAAAGAATTTACTGCTGAAAAAGCAGAAGTTGTTCAGCAAAAAGCGGATACAGCCAAAGCTTTTACAGAAACAAAAATAGATCAGGCGAAGCAAAATATTACCAGTAGTCGAAACGGTGAAAGTATTCCGATAGAGCAAGGTGAATTAAGTAAATCGAGCACAACAACGAACTAATTTTTTTGGATAGCGCGATAACTTCGCGCTTTTATAAATACAGATATTCATCTAGAAATAATGATCATCAACTATAAAGAGCTAGGAATCTGCCTTATGAATAGTCAAAAACTTCTCTTTCAACACTATGCTGCTTGGCTTTAACTGCATGTGCAACCTCAGCACCTGTTTCTTCTTATTCTCAGGCACAAGTTTTAGAGCAAGATACAAATATCGAAGCTTATCCATCAACTACAGGTAATGTAGCCAAATTAATTAAACAAGATAAGCAAGCTTGTATGATTGAGTTTACGGGATATTTAGGGGGCGGACAACGTTACTGAACACTGGATATTTAATGATAGAGGTCTAATTTCAGCCACATCATTCACCCAACAATATCCTGATGAGTCTGGCATATTAAATCAAGCAACTAACACGACAACCAAAAGCTCGACCACCTTTAATATTCAAGATCCAGAAATTCAAAATAATTTCAAAAAACTCCAAAGCAATTTTAATGCAGCTAATTTAGCAAAGTGTAATTAATACTCTTTCATAGAAAACCCGTTGCAGAAGCTAACTTTTGCAACGGGCTATAGCCATTTTAAAATTTCTTGGACCTCATTTTAAAAATTATAAATAAGCTATTTAATTAGCAATCAAGCCATTTGTTGCTGCCAGCAAATCAATACGCGGGAAAACCAAGCCCGTTCTTGAGTCAGTAATTGGCTTACCTGTCGTTTTTAAACGGCTAATGGTTTGATCAATACTTTCAGTTGGACTCACACTATTTGCTCGTAATAAAGCAATCGCGCCCGCCACATGTGGTGTCGCTTGAGATGTACCACCCATGGTGTATCCACCTGCCGTAATCATTGCTCCGGGCGCTAATAAAGTTACAAGGCTGCCCCCATTACTAAAGCATGCCACTTTGTCTGCGGCGGTGGTTGGGTCAGAACATTTCACTGGATTACCCCATGACACACCACCAATATTACTGTCATAAACAGCCCCTACTCTTACTGCACCAGCAACACAAGCAGGAGACGAAATTCCATCTGAAAATGCATCATTACCTGAAGCGACTACTGGAACTACACCTGCTGCACGTGCATTGGCAAATGCGGTTGCATAACTGCTATTACTACACTCTGAAGTATATTTAACACCTGGCACACCAAGGCTTAAATTTACCGCTTTAATGTTATAAGTCTGGGCATTATTTACAGTCCAGTTTAAAGCCGCCAGAATATCGCTGTCATAAGCAGTACTACCCCACTGACCATTCACTCGAACACGTCGGAAGGTATCAATACCAATAATTTTAGTCTTAGATGGCAACCTTGGACACAATGCCTGAAACATTACTACCATGCCCATCATCATCTAAAGTGCCATCATCTGGTGCACTATCAAATGAGTAAACAACCCGACAAGTGTTTGAAGGTGTGTTTACTGCCGTACAACCAAAATCAGAGTGAAGATAATTCACACCTGTATCAATCACTGCCACACTAGAGCCTTCTCCAGTAAAACCATTGGTGTTTGCCTGTGGTTGATTAATTAAAGGTAAGCTTTCATTGGTTGTGGTTTGATTAATACGATTTGGATAAACCGCTTTAACGTTAGGGTCATTGAGTAAAGAGACCAAAGCTTCGCGGTTACTAATCCGATAAAAAGCTAAAGGCAAATTATTGTAGTCCCGAAGTACTTGAACGCCACCAGCACGGTTAAACCTTGCCTGTAAATTCTTCTTATTTGTTGCAATATAACTTCGCCGTTCTAAACCTGAAGGTACACTCACCGAAGCAATATTGTATTCAACAATTAAATCATTCGAATCATTATTGACCAAGGCATCTAAATCGATTTTACCCTGAAATACTTTTTGTTTTGCTGCTTGATTTAATCGCTGCTTAGCACCTTTAGAATCTAAAGGAAGAGCGGATGCAGTTGTACTTAAAATCGTACATAGACCTAATAGAAATAACGTTTTACTTTGCATTATTTTTCTCCGTAGTTTTTCAACTAACAATTTGCTTATTTCGCTTTTATTTCATTTGCTGGATCTTTTTCTGGATCAATCGGTTGAATCGAAAGATCACTTTTTGTGTCGTAAAAAGGAACGGTATCCACTGATACCACTTGAG
This sequence comes from Euborellia annulipes, assembly GCA_023213315.1. Taxonomy (NCBI): domain Eukaryota; kingdom Metazoa; phylum Arthropoda; class Insecta; order Dermaptera; family Anisolabididae; genus Euborellia; species Euborellia annulipes. The sequence continues at coordinate 121,213 of JAKCPI010014350.1, read as the reverse complement.
GATGAGTTGAATGTTGAGATAGATTTTTAGGTTGAGTAGGCTCCTTAAGTTTAGAAAGAAAAGACGATGTATCTGGTTGTGCTGAATTCGATTCATGTAAAACCGAATTGAACACATCAGATGCACCACTTGTGGGCTTAAAATAGAGAACAACGGCGACCAAGCCGACCAATACAAGAAAGGAAGCAATAATTTTCATCATTTAAGATCTCTGTTCTTTTGTTTATAGACATCTATTTTTATTTTTGATTATTCGAAACAAAGAGGCATTTCTTAAAATATATTTCATGTGAAAAATCTAATGAATGAAATATATATCCACAAGAGAAGTAGAAATATCCACAAGCGAATAAGCAAAAATGTTGTTCTGCCCTGTACATTTATATTTCTGACAGAAGGCGGTTCAAAAAAGTGCTAAAAAGCATCTTATTCTCATAATAAGCAATAACTATGCCGTCCCCCACTAATAAATAATGAGACTCAAATCACAATTAGAGATATAAGTACCTGATCAAAAGCAAAGTAACTTCAAGAAAATTTGAACTTTAATTTTTAAAAAATAAAAAAGATAAAATTAGGCTAATTTAATTAGAATAAGTAACAAATAAACATTCTTTTTCACTTTATTATTAATTTTTATTAATCTTCACAATTTATCCCTAGTGTGTTTACTCAACGTAACACTGTTGTAACATTTTGATGAAGACAATTCCCAAGCTTGTAAGTGTTGGCTATGATGCCCTAGCGTTTATGAAATACCTCACTAAAAAGGTATATTCTTTGAAGGATATCGCAATGAAAATGATGAAAACAGCTATCGTTACTGCAAGTGTTCTTGCTTCTGCCTCTATTTTTGCACAAAGTGCGGGCGTTAATGCAGATGCTTCTGCCCAAGTTAATGTACAACCAGGTGGTCTTGTTAGTGGTGTAGCCAACACAGTCAAAAATACTGCACATACTGTAGGTAAAACGGCAAAACATGCTGGTCATGTCGCTGCTGACACTACGGTTAAAGCAACTAAAAAAACAACTGGTAAAGTGACTGAACTTTCTTCTAAAGCTGCAACGGGTACTAAACACTTAGCGACTGAAGCTGCAACGGGTACTAAAAACCTAGCAACTGAAGCTGCAGTGGGTACTAAAAACTTTGCAACTAAAACTGCAACTGGTACTAAAAACCTAGCGACTGAAGCTGCAGTTGGTACTAAAAACTTAGCAACTAAAGCTGCAACGGGTACTAAAAACCTAGCAGTTGAAGCTAAAGCAGATACGAAAGCAAGTGTTGATGCTGTAAAAACTAAGTTTGCTGAAAAACAAGCTGACAAAAAAGAATTTACTGCTGAAAAACAAGCTGATGCTCAAGCGCATGTAGATGCTGTAAAAACTCGCGTAGCTCAAAATCAAGCTGAGCAAAAAGAATTTGTAGCAGACACTAAAGCAGATGCTCAGGCACAATTAAATGCTGCTCAACCAGCGCATTCAATTAATGCTAATACTGGCGTAAATGTTGGTGTTAACGTTGCCCCTGTTGGAATTAATGCAAGTGTAAATGCAGATGCGCAAGCGTCTACACAAAAAGCGGAAAAGAAATCTTGGATTAAAGGTCTTTTCGGTACTAACTAATAAGTGATGCACAAAAAAGGGCGATTAATCGCCCTTTTTTATTTATTTGAAATCAACCATTCAGCTCGTTTCAGTTAAAACCAAACCTGCACGTAAACCAAGTTTCACATTTGGATTTGGAAATAAAATCCAGACCTGATCTTGCTCTACTACATAATTACCAGAAGGTTGTGTCGCAATGATTTCACCTTTTGTAAAAGTCGAAAAATTTGGAGCTTCAGCTGATAAGTTCATCTGAAAATCTTCATCTTTTTTAATTAAAGAGTCCGATACTTTAAATACCCGAATTTTCACTTTATTGCGTGTCGGCAAAGCCTGTTCAGAAATGACATGGCGAATAACTTGATCAATTGCGGCAAACTGACTCAAGTCATTTTGTCCAAATGGCAAAGCTTTGCCCAACTCTAAAGTTGCACTGGCTGCTTTAAAATTCTCACTGGTAAAATGTGTAAACGTTTTGCCTACCGCATTGTGATAAACCAAAGCATCTAAATCGGCCGCTTCTAGACTTGCCGTCAAATCAACATCATAAGCATGCGTTTGATAGGGAAACAAAGCAAAAGTCGGCAATAAAGATGCCCGAATGGCTGTGTGCAAATCATAATGATAACGTTTTGCTTAGCTAGAACTTTCTTGAAAGAATGTCGTCACAACTTGCTCTAAAACCTCAGCTCGCTTTGATTCTTCGGTCACTGGCAGAGTTTTATATCCACCACAAAACATTCGGTTCACATCGTCATGCACATAACGCTTACCTTGACGCATTGCATATGGATTACCCAGTACAAACAGCAACCTTCACAGCAAGGTTTAAGCGTCCGGCAAATAAATCTGTGCAAAGATGAGACAACAATTCAATTGGTGCTGTTTCATTACCATGTACCCCAGCTGACAGTACGACGGCTTTGTCGTACTGTGCATGTGGGGTACATTCAAGAATTCCCTCACCTAACCAACGCCAAGAAAAATTATCTTGTTTTCCTTCACGTGTTGCTGGCTGCTCACCTTGTAAGGTTAATGCTAGAAAGTCTTGCATGTCACCTCCTCCTTATTTTTGGAAAGGATAAACCGAACCCAAACCTAAAATTTTGGTCAGCTCATCGAGTGCCATACGGCTTTCCATCAATAAATGCGGATCAGCTAAATCTTCTTGAGCTAAACGATCACGATAATGTTTATCTACCCATTGATTGAGTGTGCCAAACAATTGATCATTCATTAATACTTTTGGATTTACAGCATTTAACTCGGTTTCATTTAAAGCTACGCGTAAACGTAAACATGCCGGACCACCACCATTACGCATACTTTCACGTAAGTCATAAACCTGAATAGCATCAATTGGTGTACCCATCTGAACCATATCGTTCAAATAACCCCACACTGCCTTATTCTGGCGCGACTCTTCTGGCACAACAATGGTCATTCCACCATCTGGACGAGTCAAAATCTGGCTATTAAATAAATATGTTGCTACTGCATCATCAACGGTAACGCGATTTTCAGGAACTTCAATCGAGATAAAGTCTTCACCGATGCTTGCCATTTTTTGACGAATTTCAGCAAAAGCCTGATCTTGATTTAAAAAGGCATGTTGATGATGGAATAAAACCTGTTGGTTGCTGACCGCAATAACATCGTTATGAAAAACGCCTTGATCAATCACATCCGGATTTTGTTGAACAAAAACTGTATGTGCATCATCTAAACGATGCAAACGCGCAATTGCTTCGCTTGCTTCACGTGTCTGACGAGCAGGATAACGTTTTGGTCCCGGCAACCCATTATTTAAATGTTGTTGACCGTAAACAAAAACTTGAACCCCACGCTTAGCATAATCACCACCTAAACGATTGTGATTCGCTGCACCCTCATCACCAAACAAAGCCACTTGCGGCAATGCTTCATGGTGTACAAAATGGCGTTCATTTTTAAAGATTGCTTGTAAAACTTGGCTTGTTGTTTCCGCTTCAATCGAACGATGAAACTTATTATTTAAGTTCGCTGCGGTAAAATGTACGTTCATCTTGGCTATCTGCCGAAGGTGAAACTGTTGCAGCATTTGCAGTCCACATTGGCGAAGCTGAACTTAACGATGATAAGTAGTTCAGGTGAATGACGCATTGCTTGAGCAACAACACTAATGTCATCTCCTGTAAAACCTAAACGGCGTAACATTGGAACATGAGGACGCTCATGCGGAGCAAGTACACCCTGCTTCATACCCAAATCAGCTAAGGCTTTCATCTTTAGCAAGCCTTGTTTAGCTGCTAATTTTGGATTAGAGGCATTATTACGGTTTTTGTCGATGCTTCATTCCCAAACGACAAACCCGCATAGTGATGTGTTGGTCCCACTAAACCATCGAAATTTACTTCATATCCTTTCATTTTTCTTTCCCTAGTGTTTAAGGCAACACAATCCCTGGAGATAATTTTTCTGGTAAGGTTAAGCTGTCACTTTCAAGTGAAGCCATTGGCCAAGCACAATAATCAGCTGCATAAAAGGCGCTCGCACGATGGTTACCCGATGCCCCTACACCACCAAATGGCGCAGCACTTGAAGCACCTGTTAATGGCTTATTCCAGTTCACAATACCGGCACGCGCTTCAATAAGTACTTGATCAAACAATTCACGTTTTGGAGAAACCAGACCAACAGACAAACCAAAGCGAGTTGCATTTGCAATTTTCAATGCTTCATCAAAGTTGTCATAACGTTGAATGGTTGTCAGTGGACCAAAATATTCTTCATCTGGAATATCTGTCACACCTGTTACGTCAACAATACCCGGCGTAAGTAGTGAACTGTCATCTTGCGGACGCGTCATTGGCAATAAACTTTTTGCGCCTAGCTCAAGCAATTTTTGCTGAGCAAGCATCATGTTTGTTGCAGCAACTGAAAGATCACACCACCCATAAATGGTTGTTGTTCATCGTTCCAACGACCAACTTTTAGGTTTTTAGCAACCTCAACAAAACGTTGAATAAATGCATCACCTTCTGGGCCATTTTTTTACCAAGATGCGACGTGCACATGTACAACGTTGACCCGCCGAAACAAAAGCAGATTGAATAGTAAGATTAACCACAGCATCAATATCGATAATTTCATCAATAATCAATGCATTATTGCCACCCATTTCTAGCGCAAGGATTTTCTCTGGAGCACCCCGCCATTTGTTTATGTAGGTGATAACCTGTGTTCGCACTTCCGGTAAACAATAAACCATCAATTTCATGTGAAGCAGCTAGCGCTTCACCAGTGGTACGACCACCTTGCACCAAGTTCATCACACCATTTGGCAAACCCGCTTGCTGCCAAAGTTTTACAGTTTCTTCAGCAGTCCAAGGTGTTAATTCACTTGGTTTAAATACCACGGTATGCCAGCAAGTAATGCAGGAACAATATGCCCATTTGGTAAATGGCCCGGAAAGTTATATGGACCAAAAACTGCAAGCACACCATGCGGACGATGGCGTAAAGATGCCACACCATCAGCCATTTCAGTTGAGCTCTCACCTGTACGCTGGTGATAGGCACGAATTGAAATCGCAACCTTACCAATCATTGACTGAACTTCAGTTAGCGTTTCCCAAAATGGCTTGCTGGTTTCTTGGCTAATCACTTCTGCTAAGTGCTTTTTATTTTCTTCAAGCAAAGCTGCAAACTTTTCAACAATCGCTACACGCTCTGCAAAAGGTAAACGCGCCCATGCTGGAAATGCAGTACGCGCAGCTTGGCAAGCTTGCTCTACATCAGCAGCAGTTGCTTCAGCACCTGACCATACAGTTTGGTTATCAACTGGATTTGTTTTTACAAATGTTGTGCCGCTGCCTTGTAACCAGACACCGTTTATAAATAAAGAGTTTGACATCAGGATACTTCCATTGGATTGAGTGATAGCACACGAACAATATGACCTTCTTGTACACCGAGGTTCTCAGCTTGTTCATGCGTTAAATTTATAGTGTTATCAACAAGATCAAGCTTCATCAGCATTGCGCGATAGTCATGATAATTATCATTAGCAACGAGATATTGGGTCTTACCGACCGCAGCTTCACTTATAATTTTGACGTTTAATAACTGACTTTCTTTTACTGCGCGTAATTCATCAATATTGGCTTCAACCGTTGGACCCGCATCAAAAATATCGACATATCCTTGATAGCGTAAACCTTCTGACTCAAGCACATGATAGGCAGGCAAAGTTTGTGGATGCATTTTTCCAATCACCTCTTGCGCATCTTTTGGCAAGAGATCTACATAGACCGGAAAACGTGGCATAAGCTCTGCAATAAATACTTTTTGCCCAATTCCGCTTAAATAGTCGGCAGTTGAGAAATCCATATTAAAGAAATGGTGACCAATCGCATCCCAAAATGGAGAACATCCATTTTCGTCTGAGAAACCACGCATTTCGGCAATTAATTTTTTCTCGAAATATTGCTTAAAGGCAGCGATAAACATAAAACGGATTTTCGATAAGAATTTACCGTTTTGGTTTTCACGACGCTCTGGATCTAAAAACAATGTACAGAGTTCACTACTACCTGTTCTGTCATTACTTAAAAATAAAGTCGGTAATGACTTATAAACATTTAATGCCTTTGAAGCGTGTACTTGTGTTCCAACATGAAAGTTGTACCAAGGTTCCATGAGTCCTACAGCAACCTCAATTGCACTTAACCCAATAACACGTTGAGCTTCTGTATCTTCAAGAACAAACAAATAGCCTTGTTCACTTTTATGGACATTGCCATTTAAAGTATTGCGAGTACGTGAAATTCGAGCCGAAAGTGTATCCATATTTTGTGGCAAGGAAGTCAGGCCTACACCCGACTTACCTGCTAATTTATAAATATCTTCAAGATCTCGAAACTCGGCATGACGGACAATCATCATGGCTAGCTTTCCTTTTTTTATTTAGCCAATTTTGCCAATGCTCTTTTTAAACGAGCAATCCCTTCATCAATATCTTGTTCAGGAATAATGAGAGACGGAGTAAAACGAACAACATCTGGACCTGCAATTAAAGCAAGTAATCCTTCCTCACCTGCCCAAGTCGTAATATCTTTCGCTTTTCCTGCATATTCAGCTTTTAATACGCAACCAATGAGTAAACCTTGACCTCGAATTTCTTCAAAAATCTGATGTTCAGCATTTAAAGTATTAAGTGCGTTAAGGAAATATTGATAACGATGCTTTACACCTTCAAGCACTTCAGGTGTATTAATAAATTCGAATACTGCACCTGCAACTGCACTTGCTAACGGGTTACCACCGTAAGTCGTACCGTGCGTACCGACCGAAAAATGCGGTGCAAACTTATCGGTTGTTAACATTGCACCCACTGGGAAACCACCACCTAATGCTTTTGCAGTCGTAAGCACATCTGGAATAACGCCAGTGTTCATATAGGCATAAAGTGAACCTGTACGGCCGACACCAGTTTGTACTTCATCAAAAATAAGTAAGGCACCAAACTCATCACATAGTGCGCGTAAGCCTTTTAAAAATTCGATGTCAGCCGGAATAACGCCGCCTTCACCTTGTATTGGCTCAACAATAACTGCACATGTTTGCTCATTAATTACCGCTTTTGCTGCTTCTAAATCATTAAAGGTAACATGGTTAATTCCGTTTGGAAGCGGCGCAAAGTCTTGTGAATATTTAGGCTGACCACCTGCTGAAACAGTAAATAAGGTACGACCGTGGAAAGCATTTTTAAATGCCACGATGCCACTTTTACCAGCAACACCGCTGTCTAGACCCACTTTACGTGCAAGTTTTAGTGCCGCTTCGTTAGCTTCTGCACCTGAGTTACAGAAGAATACCTTGTCTGCAAAATGTATTTTCAGTGAGTTGTTTTGCAAGGCGTAGAACAGGTTCATTGGTATAACCATTGCCCACATGCCAAAGTTTTGTTGCTTGTTCTGTTAAAGCATTCACTGCCACTGGATGCGCATGACCTAATGCGTTTACTGCAATCCCGCCTGCAAAATCAATATATTCTTTATTTTCTTGATCCCAGATACGTGAACCTTCGCCACGTACAGGAATGAAGTTTGCCGGTGCAAAAACTGGAACCATCCAGTCGTTAAAGTTGCTTCGAGTTACAGAAATTGGCTGTTCCATGCTTACCTCAGTATTTATTTAATATATTCGATATCACTTGAATTTTAATAATTCAGAAAAAGCGGCTGAACAAATAGACCCTATAACATCCTTTATATTTGCTCAGACCACTTTTTCTAAAAGTAATTTCCGCAGATTAGCCTGGGAAAATACCGCGCTCTTTACGAGCTTTTAAAATACGCTCACATGCCAAGATGTAAGCTGCTGTACGTAAAGTACAAGCGTTGCTATTCGCTGCGTTCCAAACGTCATCCATAGCTTGAACCATCAATTTGTCTAAACGCTCATTGATTTCTTCTTCGGTCCAGAAGTAGCTCGCCATGTCTTGAACCCATTCGAAGTAACTTACAGTTACACCGCCGGCGTTACATACAACGTCAGGTACTACAACAATGCCACGCTCAACCAACACATCTTCAGCTTTAGGATAAGTCGGGCCGTTTGCACCTTCTAAAATCAACTTAGCTTTAAGTTTTTGAGCACGTTCAACAGTGATTTGACCTTCCAATGCAGCAGGAACAATAATGTCAACTTCTGCTGTCCAGAAATCTTCATCAGCAATTGATTGCGCACCAGCGAAGCCGCCAACACCACCTTGATTTGCATTTACGTGATCACGTAACGCTTCAAGGTCAATACCATCAGCATTGAAAATAGTGCCTGTATGGTCTTGAACGTGTGTAACTTTCGCTTTCGATTCAACAAACAAGAAAGCAGCTTCACTACCTACGTTACCAAAACCTTGAATGGCAATTTTCGCGCCTTCAATTGGTAAATTGATTTTTGCAGCTACTTCGCGGCCTGTAACAAATACACCACGACCAGTCGCTTTTACACGACCTAAAGAACCACCTAGGTGAACTGGTTTACCAGTTACAACACCTGTTACTGTGTAACCTTGGCTCGTAGAATAAGTATCCATCATCCAGCCCATAATGTTGGCATTTGTACCAACGTCTGGAGCAGGGATATCTTTTTGAGGCCCAATAATGTGACCGATTTCAGTCGTATAACGTCGAGTCAAACGCTCTAATTCACGATTTGATAATTTACGCGGATCAACACGAATACCACCTTTTGCACCGCCAAATGGCAAGTTCAAAACAGCAGTTTTAATTGTCATCCATGCAGACAACGCCATCACTTCATTCAAATCAACATTTGGATGGTAACGAACACCGCCTTTACCGGGGCCACGAGACAAGTTGTGTTGTACGCGGTAACCTTCAAAGTGCTGGATAGAACCGTCATCCATTACAATTGGCACATCTACAATAAGCGCACGTTTTGGGCGTTTTAAAGTGTCGATAAACTCTTCTAAGTGACCTAAATATGGAGCAACACGGTCAATTTGTGCCAAGTAAGTTTGCCAAGCATCGCTGTTTTCATTTACGTATGAAAGATCTGCCATCTTTTTTCCTATATACCTTCATAGATTCAGATTTGATAAATCTGCAATCTTTATTATTTAGCAACTAAAACTTTGCAATAACAATGCCTTAGTTTATTTACCAAATCTTTTGCCCTTCTAAAGCATCAGACTTTTTAAATTCCATTTGTTGATACTAAAAGTACGATCTACTTTTATATATCGATATCTTTTTACAAGTTTTCTTTTGTCTAAATTACTTTTATAAAGAAAGCTTTATAAAAGCAAAAACTAACCACAACCCACTAAAACCAGCCGGCTGAAATATGAATACAAAAGAAGTGACATAACCGTTTGGGAGTTAAAAAGAACCATGATTCACAAGAACCATGAGTCCATAAAATTATTTTTGACTAATCGATAGATCCCTCCATTAGTCTTTTTAAAAATAAACTTTGTTCAATAATCCTACAGATTAATTATTTCTACACATACTGCTTAAAATTAAGCCGCAGCATAGATATAAAATCTTCCAATAAATATAGCATAGAGCACGCTCATTTAGAACATTTTAAAATAAATAAGCAAAGAAAAATAATCAAATCACATTATTTTTTATAATAAAAAAACAACAAATATTAAAAAACCATTAACTCTAATAAAGAAAAATTATAGAAATTAAAAACTCATAAATACAAAAAATGTAAAAAATTTTTGTATTACATAACAAAGATTTAGTAAATTTAATTTTTTAAAAATCACCAAAAAACCAACTATTCTCCACAATAAATCCATATTATAACCACTCTACCCATCCACTTTAAAAAACTAAAAATAACTCTTAATTAAATAACAAGACTAAACATAGACTTAATCAAATATTTATAATAAATAAATATTAATAAAAAACTGAAAAATGGTAAATTTATAAAACAACATTTGTTTCCATGATTAAAAACAAAAAAACATTTTTTTAAAAATATATAATTCACCCGTTTTTAATTTCCTACAAACCATAAAAAAGGTCCCAAATGGGACCTTTAGACTACGCTTGAGAAGACATATACGGATTAGCTCTGTACTACATCTTTCTTGTGATAAAAAATGAAGTAGCTGGCATAACATAGAAGAATAAAAATAATACAACAGATAAAGCCGACGTGCATCGAAGGATCAGCCACCATACTGATACACGTAATAGCACAGAACAGACCACCCACAATTGGAGTCAAAGGAAATAAAGGGGCAGCGAAACGTAAATCTTTTGCTGTTTTACCAGATTTATACCACTGTCTACGGAAATTGAATTGAGATACACAAATTGCAATCCACACAACCACCATAGTAAATGCTGCAACACCTAATAAATTTTTAAAGATCGTCTCAGGGGCAAACTGCTCTGAAAGCAATCCGGGTATTGCACCAAACATCGTCACAATAAGAGCAACGATTGGTGTTCCTGAAGGAGTAAGCTTTGAAAATATTTTTGGTAATTGGTTTTTTACTGAAAGTGACCACATCATACGTGAAGCAGCAAATAAACCAGAATTGGCAGCTGAGAGTAAAGCCGTAATGATTACAAAGCGAATAATGTCTTCTGCATAAGGGATACCAATGTAATTAAACACAGTTACAAAGGGGCTATTACTTACTTCGTTTGCATTCAAACCTGCAAGCTCGAATGGCAATAGTGAAGTAATCACAACAATTGTGCCAACAAAGAAAATTAATAGGCGCCAAATGGCTGCATTAATCGCCTTTGGAACAGTCTTTTCAGGATTTTCAGTTTCACCAGCCGCCACTCCGATTAACTCAGTACCCGAAAATGCGAAATTAACGATCAGCATAGTTGCAAAAATTGGAAATAAACCGTGAGGAAACCAACCTTCTGCCGTCAAATTACTAAATAATGGTGCTGTCTCATGTCCGTGGAAAGGAATAAAACCAAAAATTGCCAACAAGCCCAAACCAATAAAACAGATAATTGTAATAACTTTGACGAGTGCCAACCAAAATTCAGACTCGGCAAACAATCGCGTTGAACTAACATTCAGGAAAAAAACTAAGGCGCCAAAACACAAAGTCCACGCCCAAACAGAAGTAGTTGGAAACCATTCCCGAACCAATAAAGCTGCGGCAGTAAACTCAGTTCCCAAAGTGGCAGTCCAAGTTAACCAGTACAGCCAAGTAATCATATAGCCCGTACCGGGACCGATATAACGGCGGGCATATTCGCCAAAAGAACCCGATTCGGGTACATGAACTGCAAGTTCACCGAGACATAACATCACGGTATAAGCAATTAAACCGCCTAAAAAATAAGAAATAATTGCGCCAATCGGGCCAGCTTGGGAAATGACATCACCCGACCCTAAAAAAAGACCTGTTCCTATGGCACCGCCAAGGAGATCATCACCAAATGTCGAGTACTCATTGCTCGTTTCAAAGGTGCAGAACTTCCATGTTGCGATGCATCATTATTCCGATTATTTAATGATTGCATATAAAAAACTGTAACGACAATTTAGTAAAAAATCATTTTAGGATAAAAAAATAAATATGCAATTATCTTTGAAGAGTGAACTTATTTTAAACAACCTCTCATCACATAAATAATATATAAATAAAAAACAAATACTTATTTAAATTTAAAGTTATAGTTGTATTTTAATTAGCCTTGGATCATTTATTTAATTTATATATATACAGATATCATTTACTTTAAAGCATGATATTTTTTCCGCTAATTTATAATTCTTGTATTTAATACGCTATATATTCGCAAAACAAACACATCATTTATTTAAATAATGACTTTGAATTTAATATACAAATAAATTAATAAAAAAATATTTTTTAAGCAAAAAATAAAGCCCAAATCTTTAGACCTGAGCTTTATTTAACCACTATAGCGTTTTAATAGCTGATTGAGAGCAGTTGTTCAGTAGGCTGGATTGAACCTTCTATAAATTCACACATCCCATGTTCGTCACAAGATAAATTTAATTGTTTATAGCTGATTGCAAAAAAGTCGGAATACTTTTTGATTACAAATGGACTCATATCAGATGTTAAAGGCTCTTCGTGCTTGAACAATTTAATGATTTTGCGATCATTCATTCCTAACAAATAAGTTTCATTATTTAATTCAATGTGTACTACACCAGTGTGTTCAGCCACAATTGGAATCAAATAATTCTTATTTACTAACAGAACATCTAGAGTATAACTCTCAAACTTTGAATTAATGAGGTTGAATACCAAAATTGAGCCGAAGCTGTTCTGTAACCCCTCTTTATAATTCACCTCTTGCTGAGTTTGTTGTACCTTAATACCCAGTTTTTGGAAGTCTAGCTCAGTTGCCTGCTTTGCTTTTATAAGACTACGGGTAATAGCCTGTTTAAGTGGATTATCAAAATAACGTTCATCAAGCTGAAAATCATTTTGGCGTAATATTTTTAACAACATGTCATCATGATGCGTAAGAACATGTGCAAGTACATTACGGAAATAAAATTTACTTTGCTTTTTGACTTTGCGAACCTGTTGATAAAAATAAATTTCGTCAAATTCATGCTCAATAAAATCATGCAATAAACTTGAACTTGCTAATACTGACAATGCTTCATGACCAGTAAATGGCAAATGAATCGTATGTAAGTTTGGTAATAGCTCTTTTATTTTTAGGTAATGTTCGCGGTCAATCGAGAAATAAGGGTCATAAACAATGACGTATTCACGCGCTGCATCCACATCTGGTAGCTGGATCTGCATATCTTTGTTTGCTACAGCATCGAAAAACTCAGCATAGCGTCGGTCTTCAACCTGAGTAGGATCAATTGAATATTGAGGTACAAATGCAATCACACGGTTCATATTCAATAAATTAGAATATTTGATTGCTGCATAGCCGCCCATCGAACCGCCATAACCTACAATATTTTTAAAACCCTGAAGAACAGGCGAAATTGTTTTCGCCAGCTCAATCATGCTCGCTTGAGGAAACCATGATTTTTGTTTTGGCATTATTCCAATAATATTATATTGGTATTTAATTAGGGACTTTTCAGCATTGATAGATAAGCCACTCGCTCGGGTAATCAAATCGCCAAAAGAGAGAACCAATGTATTAGAATCGCCTGGTAAAAAAATGGCTCTAATGTGTTCGTCTTCAAAAATAATTTGCTTATCCATGCTCACACCGAAAGAAAATTTACTCCCACATACAATGTCAAAAATGAAACAAAATAGGTGTTTTGCCAATTTATGATTGCGGAGTATCTTATTTTATAGATGCCAGTCAGATTAAAAAGCGCAAAATATGACACAATCCTTACATCCTGCCGCTCAAAAAGGCTTCAGCTCAGCTGCTGAACTTTATCAGCAAGTTAGACCTAATTATCCCGCAGAAATAGTAAGTTGGCTGCAAAATTGCCTACAAATACAGGAAAATTCTACTGTTATCGATCTTGGATCAGGTACTGGCAAATTCTTACCCTACTTAAAACAAACACATGCAGATGTTATTGCGGTTGAGCCAATTGGCGAGATGTTACAGCAGCTTCAACAAGTTTATCCTGATATCAAAACATTACAGGCTTTTAGCCATTCAATTCCTATAGCAGACCATAAAATTGATGCCATTATTTGTGCTCAATCTTTTCACTGGTTTGACAACCTTGATACCCTAACAGAAATGTATAGAATCTTAAAACCCCAAGGACATTTAGGGTTGGTTTGGAATCAACGCGATGAGCGTATAGATTGGGTCAAAGCTTTAGCTGATTTTCTACTTCCACTTGAAGGAGACACCCCTCGTTATCATAGTGAAAAGTGGAAACATGTGTTTGAACAACAGAATTTATTTGTATTTGACAGCCTCCAAACATTTACACAGTCACAACGCGGTAGTGTCGAACAAGTGGTGAGTAAACGATTACTCTCGACAAGTTTTATTGCTGCAATGACTGAAAAAGATCAGTTACAGCTCAAAGCACAGTTCGAAAAAATTGTTTATGATTTTACGGGATTAGGTCCTCAAGATCAGATTGATTTTCCATATGTCACATATGCATATCACTTTCAGAAAAGTACGTTACCCATTAAATAATTAGTGAATAGGTTTGGTTGAAAGTTATGAAGAAAACACCTCAAATCATATTAATGTCTTTGCTTTGCTCTAGCCTATTTCTTACTGCTTGTAAAAAGGCGGATGAACCTGCTAAGACGGAGCAACCTTCTGCCACCTCATCTACCGATCAGGTCTTAGAAAAACTGAATGAAAGACCTGTTAAGACTTTTCCAGCAACGGCTGATGATGCGCATGACATTGGGCTTTTAGAGGACTATGACCGCCGCTTTACAGAAATGAGCGATGAGATGGAAACCGAATTAGCCAAAATGCATGAAGCAGGAACTCTAACCGCAGAGTTTGAGCAAAAGCGTACTCTTGATAATGTGCGCTCTGCACTTACCATGTTAAAAGATTTAGATTTAAAGACTGAACAAGGCCGTTATATACAAGGCTTACTTTATCAATATTGGGAAAATCAAGAAAAACACTACAGTGATAAGCAAGCGACTAAAGATGAGCAGATCAATGATCTTGCTGACTACTTACAAGCACAAAACCAATTAAAATATTGGAAAGCATCACAACAGAAATAGAACTATCACGCTTACTAAAAAAGCCTTCATATTTATGAAGGCTTTTTTAAATTATATATTTTGCTTTTCAACCCAATGAATAGATTGCACACGGAATAGTTCACACGCACCATCGCCTGTATCAGTTGGGGTAAGTGAAGACTTCCACACTAGATCTTTATCTTTAATTTCGACAAGGTCACCTTTGAGATAGACCAGATCTCCACGTTTTACCTGTTTAATCTGTTGGGCGATTTGCGGGTTCGCAGGAATGATGTGCATGTTAGACACCATCTGCATTGCTTGGTCTGCCGGAACAGGTAATTTAGGTATTTTCCAGTTTAGATAACGGTCATATTGTTTTACTGAAATATGACGTGCAATCTCAGGCTGAGCAAACAAACCCCAGCTTACTGCATAGTCAATAGGTGAAAACTTTGCTTGCTCATCAGTGTGATATATTTTTGAACCGAGTATTCTGAAATTCCCCTGAAAAGGTTGCAATACAGAAATTGACTGGTCTTTTTCAACAGGGCTCAGACCTTTGGCAATATTATACTCACTTGAGGTCGATGCAAATGCTGAACTCATGCTAATAGCAGCTAACAAGCCCATCATTAAACGTTGTTTTTTCATCGCTTTACACCTCGAATATTGCTAGATCAAATTAACAAGATCTTCAATTTATAGTAGCCTTAAGCCATGAAAAAAATATCGGAATTTAGTAACAATACAGCTTAATTTCGTCTATTTTTGTGCATTCAAATTTCTGTTTAATCGTCTAACTGGATTCTTAAAGTTTCGAAACGAACATTGCCTTGTTGGACAGCTTGCGCAATTGCCTGTTGGCCTTTAGTGAGCCTTGCACCACCACTTTTTACATCAAGTAAAATAATATTGATGTCTTCTGCCGCACCGTCACCATCCCGAAAATCGGTGTATCCATCAAAAATAATATAATCCACTGGATCGCCCATGAATTTTGCATCGCTCGGTAGATACTGAAATTCTGGCAAAATGGGGGCAAATTGTTCTGCCATTTTTCCTTTCAATACCGCACGGCTTGTATTCACGCTTCTCTTTTGTGCTTGAGTAAGGGCTTGTTGATGCTCGAGTTCAAGTTCAGCAATATATTGCTCATATTCAGCCTTAATTCGGCCATTACGAGTATTTGATAAAATAAGAGTAGTGATAATGATACCAATTCCAGCACCAATAAGCATGGCAAGCCATACAGACATAAATTTTCCTTAAAAGCGCGAATCAAAATTACAGATCTAATCATATCTAAAATAACGAAACAGCTTAAACTTTTGTCAAATGTGGTCATCTCCTTCCCATAAAAAGATGCTAAGGTATAAAACATAAACAAATGTGCTGCTGAAAATAACTGAATTTATGAAAACGATACTTATTGCAAATCAAAAGGGCGGATGCGGAAAAACCATGACGGCCATTACGTTGGCAACAGCATTGGCACAAAAAGGATATAAAGTAGCATTAGCAGATTCGGACAATCAAAAATCGGCTTTACAGTGGTTAAAACAGCGTCCCGATAGCGTCGCAACGATTCAAAGTCTCGACTGGCGTCATGAAAAATCAATTGGTGATGCGCCTAAAAATCTGGATTATTTAATTATTGATGCGCCTGGTGCACTTTCAGGTGAACATGCTGAGCAACTCATCAGCGAAGCTCATGCCATTATTACTCCACTTCAACCTTCATTTTTTGATATAGACAGTACTCGTCGCTTTTTGAAGCATTTACAAGATATTAAGCGGATTCGTAAAGGCAAAGTACAGATTTTACTTCTTGCTAATCGTGTAAAACCGAATAGTGCCAGCTCAAAAGATATTCAACAGTTTTTTGAAAAAATTGAACAGGAGCCTGTTGCGTGGATTGCCGAACGCACTGCTTACGGTAGCTTAGCTATGCAGGGTTTAAGCGTTTTTGATAAATCGCAAAAAAACTTTATTAGTATTCAAGATCAATGGCAACCTGTTCTAAACAAGTTAGTTGAAGACAAAGCTGAGTGGTTTTAAGTAAATTTTGATTTTTTAAAATTAGGTATGAGTATTTTTACATTCCAGCCTTAAAATTTGCCTCAGGTTATTTTTCAGTTAATATGACTTTATTCTACGTAGAAAATTAGAGAAATATTGTTCGTGCATCCATACGCTCCTAATTTACAGCGCGTTTTATTGTTTGGGCTGTTTTTATTTTGATTTTTTTAGGATTTAATATCCTGAAATACTTTATTGTTCCTGTACTTTGGGCTGCCATCATTGCTTATATGACTTGGCCTATTTATTTAAGAATTCAGCGTTTTTTTGGAGAAACCCGTAATACTTTAAATGCAACACTAATGATTAGCCTAGTCATTTTGGTTGTTGGCGTACCTTTTACATGCGCTATTTTTATTTTGCAGCATGAAGGCCGCAACTTATATTTTGACTTACAACGTCAGGTTTTTTCAGGCCATTTAAGCGTTCCTGATTTTATTCGCGAGCTTCCTTTTGTTGGAAAAGAAATTTCTCGCACACTCAATGAGTTAAATAACGATCCTAATAGTACCATTCAGAACATTGCGGCTTGGGTACAAAGCCATTTAAGTTATGGCCGTGTGCTGCTCGGTGAAATTAGTAAAAATATTGTTAAACTTGGCTTTGCCGTATTTAGTCTCTTTTTCTTTTACCGTGATGGTCAACTCATCTTAACTCAGGTGAGTAAAGCATTAGAAATGGTTATCGGTCCTCGCATTCACCATTATCTTGATACGATTTCTGAAACGACTCGTGCCGTAGTCTATGGTGTCGGTTTAACTGCCATTGCTCAAGCTTTTTTAGCTGGATTAAGTTATTTCGTAGCAGGCGTACCAAACCCAATGGTACTTACTATTGCTACTTTCATATTAGCTTTAATCCCATTTGGTACACCTATTTCCTATTTAGGCGTTGGCTTATGGTTGTTCTCTCAGGGACAAACTATGGAAGCGATTGGTGTAATTGTCTGGGGCGTAGTAATTGTCAGTAGTTCAGATAATGTGATTCGGCCTCTTGTTATTTCTGGCGCGACTAAAATTCCCTTCTTACTAATTATGTTTGGTGTGTTGGGCGGTATTGCGAGTTTCGGATTGGTAGGTTTGTTTATTGGTCCCGTAATTTTGGCTGTTTTATTGGCAATTTGGCGTGAATGGTTACATGAAACTATTGAACCTGAACCGATGCCCAAAACAACCATGATTTATGATCCTGAGAGTGAATCTTCTAATCATAAAGAGTGACATACTTATTTAATTTAAAAATGTTTCAAGATACAAAGTGACTATTTAAATTAACTTGTAGGCTAGGCCTTCCTTTGTTTGAATCAAACAATCATATATATTTATAAGGACATCCAATCATGCAGACTTTTAATAAAATTGGCGCAGTCTTTGCGCTTACAGCATTTTTTGCAGTCGGCTGTAGTTCAGTCACAAAAACTGTATCCGATACGGCTCACGCGTTAACTACAATGCATATGAAAAAAGTGGTAGATGTAAATGAAGTTACAGCAAATGGTGTTGGTAAAAAATTAGGTACTATTAGCTTTCAAGATAGCGACAAAGGTTTAATTATTACCCCTGCTCTAGCTGACTTACCAAGCGGTACTCGTGGCTTTCATATTCATGAAAATGCCTCTTGTGCACCTGCTGTAAAAAGACGGGAAAACTCTGGCGCTGCTTTAGCTGCGGGCAGCCATTACAACCCAAATCAGGCGCCACATCATGGTACTCCAACCACTGGCCATTTAGGTGATCTACCCGCTTTAGTGGTCGATAATACTGGTGTTGCAACCACTGCTGTAATTGCACCTCGCTTGAAACTTGCAGATATTCAAGGCCGCGCAATCATGATCCATGCGGGAGGCGACAATTACTCTGACTCACCTCTACCTCTCGGCGGTGGCGGAGCACGAATTGCATGTGGTGTGATTAAATAATTTATCTGTCCATTAAATTGTGGGTATCTAAAAAGATATCCACAATTTTGTTACTTTATTGATCACTATCACTTCCTTTACTCATAATAAAATCTTAAAAAATTGACTGACTTTTTAGATAAAAAGAATAATATTTTTGAAGTAATAAAAATTTAAAGTTACATACTGCTTTCTCACGTATTCTCTAATTTAGAACAAAAGCCGTGAATTATCTGACCCAAATATTTAATAGTTTTAAGACGAATTCCATTTTAATTTATTGCCTGCAAATTTTGATTGTACTCACAGGCACAACTTTAGGTTTACTTTGGCTAGGCCATAACGAGCTCATCGTTCCCGTGACTTTAGGCGCGATTGCAGCAGCGTTAACCGACTTTGATGACCGTTTAAGTATTCGATTACGCAACTTAGTCTATGTCTGCCTGCTATTTTTTACAGTCAGTAGCATTCTTGGATTTCTCGCTCCCTACAAAATCTTCTTTATTCTCTATCTTTCAATTTCTAGCGCTTTTTTTATTTTATTAGGCGCTTTAGGGCAACGTTATGCCACGATTTCGTTTGGCACTATTTTTGCTTTCCATCTATAGCATGTTCGGTTTAGGAGAATATGCTCATTGGTATCAGCAGCCTACCTACTTTGTCTATGGAGCTTTGTGGTACGGTTTCACCTCTATTTTATTTTTTATTATTAAACCTACACTTCCCTTACAAGATAAACTTTCACAAATTTTTAAAGAAATTTCTGGATTACTTCAAGCCAAAGCACGTTTGTTTGATCCCGACAATAAAGAAAATGTAGAACAGCTCTTATATGAACTGTCCTTACAAAATACGCAAGTGGCTCAAAGTCTGAATCAAATACGCAGCTCCCTACTCACTCGGTTGAAGGCTTCACGGGTGAGTAATAAAAGTATTTATTGGCTAAACCTGTATTTTTTTGCACGAGACATTCACGAACAAGCCACCTCTAATTACTTACATTACGAACATATTCAACAGAACTTTAGCCGTAGTGATCTTATTTTCCGTTTCCAAAAAAATCTGCGCCTACAAGCACAAGCTTGTCAGGACTTAGCCCAATGTATTTTATATAATCGACCATCTCAGCCTTCGCAAGAAAGCCAGACAGGATTAAATCATCTAGAGAGTTCTTTAAAGGACTGGATACAACAGCATCCACAAAATTTTGAAGTTAAAAATTTAAGACTCATTTTTGACAATTTAAAAGGAATGCATGAACAGTTTGAACAACTGCAATATGCACA
This sequence comes from Euborellia annulipes, assembly GCA_023213315.1. Taxonomy (NCBI): domain Eukaryota; kingdom Metazoa; phylum Arthropoda; class Insecta; order Dermaptera; family Anisolabididae; genus Euborellia; species Euborellia annulipes. Next base: position 101,187 of record JAKCPI010014350.1, on the reverse strand, counting down.
GCCCTTCCCTGAAAATAATACCCAAACAAGGCAAGAGCACTTAAATTTACTTGATGATGATATTCAAGGGTTTTCAGATCTGATCTTGAAACTTCGGCAACAGCTTACCCCTCAATCTGCATTGTTCAGACATGCGATACGAATTGCAGTCGTTTTCACCGCGGGCTATGCCATTTCATTATTACCCTTTGCTCAGCATGGCTACTGGATTTTACTGACCAGTTTATTTGTTTGTCAGATTACTTATTTTGCGACTAAAAGCCGCCTTAAGCTTCGAACAATTGGGACATTAATCGGTGTTTTATTAGGAATACCAATCTTATATTTTGTCCCGAGTATTGAAGGCCAGCTCATCATTACGATTATTTGTGGAGTATGCTTTTTTTACTTACGGCAAAAGAAATATGCTTTGGCCACGCTTATGGCTACCCTCATGGTGCTATTAATTTTTAATTTAAAGGGTGCAGGTTACAGCATTATTTTACCTCGCCTGATTGATACGCTATTAGGCTGTTTTATTGCATGGCTCGCTGTAAGTTTTATATGGCCTGATTGGAATTTCCGCAATATTCCTAACAACATTAAGAAAAGTAGCAGAGCGACACTCGAATATTTCAATGTAATTGTTGAGCAATATCAATATGGCAAAAATCAAGATATAGAGTACCGTCGAATTCGTCGTGCTGCCCATAATGCTCAAATTGAGCTATCGAATATGATTTCAAGCTTAAGTGCCGAGCCCAACCCGAACTCAGAGCTCATTCATTATGCTTTTCGTTATTTGGTTTATAGCCACAGCCAACTGAGTTACGTGGCAGCGTTAGGTAGTCAACGACAAAAGATTGATGATGAGCAGATTTTACAATTATTACTGAGCTGCCAAAAAATTCTTAGCCAAAGCGTACTTGAGCAATCTCTACCTGACCATGAATTTATTGAACAACTATTACAAGAAATTCAAGGTCTGACAGCTCATGAACAACTTTCCGAGAAATATACATTAGTCTTGAAACAAATCAGTTTATTATTAGAAACGTTACCTGAATTATTAACCCTTAAAGGCAAACTTTTAGGAGCAAGGGATTAAGTGAATCAGACCGCGAAGAAATGGAAAAAATATTAAAAGAATAGTTAAAAAAATACCGGAGTATAAATTCCGGTATTTTTAAATTAATCATTTCCTTGCAGCTTTCTTTCTTGCATTTCCTGTTTTAAAGCACTTCGTGGCTGGGTAAACCAGAGCGCAATAAATGTAAAAGCAGATAAAGCAAAAGCTAATAAATGAAATTGCGTATAGAGGTAACGTACTAGCTCAATCATGGCAAAGAAGCTCATCATAAGTAGCATCGAAACTGCTGCCGCAACAGTTCCTTTTGATACTTCAGATGACATCAGAGCAAAGCGATATAAAACTGAAAAGCTAATTCCCTCACCAAAACAGATGAGTGTCATGCCTGTAAGCAAACAAGGAATTAAATAGGTTTGCCATATCACGCCCAAGATCAAAATCAGAGTACCAATCAGCATAATAGGTAAACCAATCAGGATGGTTTTGCCCAAAGCTAAACGGTCAATAATTTTAATTAAGACGATATTGCCCACAATTAAGCCTAGAAATACCGGAAATTGAGCTAAGCCATATTGGACACTGGTAAGCTTCAACTCATCTACCAATATAATTGGAGATAAAGCAATCCAAAGCATTAAAGGCATACCAACCAAAGGTAAAGCAAGGCTTAAACCTAAAAAAGTGGCTGTTACTAAACACTTTTTTAAAATCATCAAAAAGATAACTAAAAGGTTGCTTGGTAACACTGACCTGCTGATTTGGCATTTGTTTTTTCAAACCGATCCAACTGAGTAATGCCAATACAGCGATGGCTACAAAGCCCCAATGCCAAGACACATAATCAATTAAGAAAGCGCCGAGTACGGGGCCCAACAAAGGTGCAAGCAATGAAATATTTGCCATGAGTGCCATGACTTTAATTGCATCACGTTCAGCAAAGTTTTCTTGAATGGCAGCATAACCAACGGCTGAGATTACGGTTAAGCCTATTCCTTGCAAAAATCTTAATGCTAGAAACTGTTCTATTTGTCGCGTTAGTAAAATTAAAAAGCAGCATAAAGCAAAGAATAAAACTCCTGCCAACAAGACTTTTTTACGTCCGAGACGATCTGACAAAGGCCCAAGTAACCATGCAACCGTGGCGCCACCTAATAAATAAAATGACATGGAAGACGGCGCCCAAGTTGCACTTACACCAAAATCTTCAGTAATTGCCAACATCGCTGGCTGAATCAGGTCATTACCAATGTAAACCGCAAATTCAAATAGCACTAATGCCAAAGGAAACATCAACGTTGTACGGTTCAACGTTGTCGTTTGAATATTTTTCATGAGTTATACACTTCAAAATAGCGGCCATATGTCTCTACAACTACATATAAAATAGGATGTAGTCATGATGATGACAATACGGTCAATCAATCTTTAAATAAGTTTTTATATGCCGTGAGAGTGCATGTTTAGAATGTGAAACACCGTATTCACAGGGTGTCTAAGAATAGAAAAAGATATGGCGTGAGATTTGATAACTTTTACCAATTGGCACAATTACCGAGTGCAACAATAGCATTTTTTGAATTGCTCAGCAATCGGACAATTATAAGAAGTTTAAATCGTTATTTTTTTACCCATAGCCATACTTTTTTTATTGTGAATAACCTTAAAGTTATCCACATCTATAATAAAAATTAATCATTAAGGACAAGGATTAACTTGGAAATGTGGGGTTTCCTGTCCTTTCGTACATTGATAACTTTGCTTTTTATTCACAATTTTCCAGACTTGCTGATCTCGTTTTAATAAATATTCAATTCGTGTTTTTGACACCGCATCTGGACTAGGTTCTGTTTGTAAAATGATAACTTGTGCATTCGAAGGATCATCTGCAGCATTCATTTGCTGTGAAATATCCAAATTACTTGCATCATTTAGAAGATCGGGTTGATCGAGTAATACGGCTTGTATCGGGCTATCAGCAAGTTGAGCAGAAGAATTCTTGGCTGGAGCACAAGCTGTCAGCATGGTTAGACTAAAAATAACCAATAAACTCATTTTTCTCATATGTAATCTCTTCACTCTACTCAAACTTAATGCTAAAGCTCACAAATATTTTTTTCCGTAGCACTTTGTAAGTAAGATCAAATCTCTTGATATTATTCAATTAAGTTTATTTAACAACTAAAATTTATATTTAATTATTGATTTTTAATCAACAATATTTTTCCAATTCATGCATTTTTCTATAAGAGTAAATTCCGTAAAGTACGCCGCATATTGAAGAATTTAATTAGAGTAACTCCCATGAGTAAGATTTTAGTGATTAATGGTGCTAAGCAATTTGCACATTCAAATGGTGAATTAAATGACACCTTAACCACACTAGCAACCTCACACCTCACTGAACTCGGACATGAAGTTCAAGTGACCCGTGCCGATAGCAACTATGATGCAGAAAGTGAAGTCGAAAAATTCTTATGGGCTGATGTCGTGATCTATCAAATGCCAGGCTGGTGGATGGGTGCTCCTTGGACTGTAAAAAAATATATTGATGATGTATTTACCGTTGGTCATGGCTCACTCTATGCAAACGATGGTCGTAGCCGTTCTGATACATCAAAAAAATATGGTTCAGGTGGTTTAATTCATGACAAAAAATATATGCTTTCATTGACTTGGAATGCCCCGATGGAAGCATTTGATGATGCAGACCAATTTTTTCACGGCGTGGGTGTAGATGGCGTGTATTTGCCATTTCATAAGGCAAACCAGTTTTTAGGTATGGATACCCTACCTACCTTTATTGTTAATGACGTGATTAAAATGCCTGACGTTGATAATTATGTTGAAGAATATAAAACCCACTTGAATAGTGTATTTGCAGCAGCCTAATAAGGAAAAATCCATGCTTACTATTATTGCGGAAATTCGTACTAAATCGGGTGGACAGCATCGCCAAAATGTATTGGATGCTTTTCAAAAAATCATTCCTACTGTTTTAGCAGAAGATGGTTGTCATGGCTACGAGCCTTTGATTGATCATATATCAAATGCCAGTTTCCAAACCAAAGAACCTGACACGATTGTGATGTTAGAAAAATGGGCAAGTGTTGCCCATCTTGAAGCACATTTGGCGACACCTCATATGCAAGCACATCATGCAGCAGTAAAAGATGATGTAATTGATGTGAAAATTAAAATTTTAGAAAGTGGCGTATAATTTAGCCCATAAAAAAAGACGATATATTTATCGTCTTTTTTATTTTTAAGAACAAAGCTGTGTCTGGAAACCTCTAGAGCCTTTCCCTCTAGCGCATTGATAACTTTTTTGCTTATTTTGCAATTGCCACTTTTCATCAACCAATTTAAATGCATATTCTGTTCGGATTGCAGAGACAGAATCGTCCATTAAACCTGTTTGAATGACAGTAATACGAGAAACAGTGGGTGATTCCACACGGTTAAACACTTGCTGAACTGAGGTATTATTGTGCTCTTTTGCAATCTCAGGTTGAGCTTTAAGTACTTGTTGCATTGGGGTTTCTGAACCCACAAAAGGTATTAATTTACTGGTTGTCGCACACCCAGTAAAAAGTCCAGTACAGAGCGCTGAAATTAAAAATAAACGTTGCATTTTTATCACCAAAAAACAAAAGCCATCGCTTTATGATGCTATGCCTTGGTCGGTTACTCTGTAGAAACTATGTAGTTCTAAAGATGCCTAATCACTTAAAGATCAAATAATTTATCCTGTTCCCCCAACCTTAGCGATCATGATTTGATAAAATTAATTTCTATTCCATCTAACAAATAGGATCATCCATGCAACTGACTTATGCAGGGCAGGTTTTCTTGGTAGTCGTTGCAATTTTAATGGTTTGGTCATTTGTGCTTACCAAGTTTTGGGTCAAGCGGTTAGCTGAAAATCGTAAAAGCAGTAAATTTGAATTCGCATATTTATTCGCAGTTGTTTTTAGTATTAGCGCTTTATTTTTCCCTTTTATGTATTGGGTTTCACAAGCAGTATATGGTTTAGCAACCAAGCCAAGTTACGATGCAACTGTAGTGAACTATACCTCTGAATGGGTCGATACTGAACGTACCGATTCCAATGGGCGTAAATATAAAACTAAAACCCTCATGCACACGGCTCAGGTTCAATTTAAAGACAATCAAAACAAAACACTAACTTTAGATAACTCCGTCCGCTCTGGTGATATGCCAGTAGTGGGAGAACATATTACTGTTGTTTATGAAAATGGTGATCACACCGCGCAAGAAAAGAGTTGGCGCACTATTCTACTGTTTACAGCCGCGTTATTTATGCTGTTTATTTTAGGTTATGTGTTGCTCATGATTATTGCCTATAGCCTCAATCGGAACATGGAACCCTACAAAACATTTGCTAGCATTTTAATTTTTAGAGTAACGCTTCCGTTAGGCACAACGGCGATGTTTGCAATGTTGTCTTATTCTATTTTTGCCTATTTCTTTTTAGGTAATCCGCGTAATTTGCCTGTGTGGGCCATTGGACTTTGTAGCTTCTTTGCTCTTTGTCTTTTACCGCTGATTTATCATATTTTGACGGGTTGGAAAGCTTATAAAAAATGATAGATTTAAAAAAAAGCGCACCTTTCGATACGCTTTTAATAGAGATTCTTTTATCTAACCAAGTATTAAAGATCAAATAATTTACCCGGGTTCATAATCCCGTTCGGGTCAAACGTCAACTTCAATGCTTTCATATATTCAATTTCTTCAGGCGAACGTGAATATTCCAAATATGGTTTTTTCGTCATGCCTACGCCATGCTCAGCAGAGATTGAACCATCATATTTTTTCACGGTATCAAACACATATTTATTCACAACCTGACACTTCGCAAAGAACTCATCTTTGGTTAAGTTTTCAGGTTTTAAAATATTTAAGTGCAAGTTACCGTCACCAATATGACCGAACCAACAAATTTCAAAGTCAGGATAGTTTTCTTGAACAATTGCATCAATCTCACGAATAAATGCAGGTACGTGAGTAATTAATACTGAAATATCATTTTTATATGGAGTGAACGGCGCAATTGATTCTGAAATATCTTCGCGTAAACGCCACAAGCTTTCTACTTGGTCTAGGCTCTGACTCATTACGCCATCAAGTACCCAACCCTGCTCCATGCAATGCTCGAAAATTTCCATTGCTTTATCGATAATCGGCTCATATGGAGCTTCAAACTCAAGCAATACATAGAACGGACATTCAGTTTCAAATGGACGTTGTACATGACCATTATTTAAAACTTTTTGCATTGCAAGTTCACCAAAGAACTCAAATGCAGTTAAGTCGATATCTTTTTGGAAAGCATGTAATACAGGCATCACTGCATCAAAATCAGGAACCCCTAAAACTAAAACTTGTAAGTTTTGCGGTTGACGCTCAAGTTTAATTTCCGCTTCAGTCACTAAACCTAATGTACCTTCACCACCAATAAACAAATGCTGTAATGCATAACCCGTTGCATTTTTAACCATACCTTTGTTTAAACGTAGGATGTCACCTTTACCAGTGACAACAGTTAAACCAAGTACCCAGTTACGTGTCATGCCGTATTTAATGACTTTGATACCACCGGCATTGGTTCCAATATTACCGCCAATCTGGCTAGAACCCGCTGACGCAAAGTCAACTGGATAATACATACCCTGTTCTTCAGCATAATTCTGCAATTGCTCAGTCACAACACCAGCTTGTACTCGAACCATACGGTCGGCTGGGAAGAACTCAAGAATCTGGTTCATCTTGTCCATGCTAATGACAATTTCACCATTGGTTGCAACAGCACCAGCAGAGAGACCAGTACGACCACCTGAAGGCGTAATTGCGATATTAAATTGGTTTGCAAGCTTCACAACAGCTTGAACTTGCTCAGTGGTCGATGGAAAAACGATGACCGATGGGTTCGGATTAAAATGCTTAGTATGATCTTTACCCCAGTTTTCGAGACTATCAGCATCGGTTTTAATGCGGTTTTCACCGACGATTGCTGTTAATTGGGTAAGTAACTCAGGTGTTAAAGCGACTGGAGCATTCATCGTTTGCAGACCTAGCAAGAAGTAAACTGTGGTGGGACTATGGCGCCCTATTTCTTACGGTTTAAACCCGAATAAGAGCCATAATGTTCTGGGAACAACTATATTCTACATGCAACCGCACAAGCGATAAAGTTCAGAATAGAGATACTGTCACTACAAAACATGTTTAACGTTCATAAATGACTTTTTATGAACCTTCAAAGTATCAATATTTTTTAAATTAAAATGACAAGTACATTTTGAGACTGTCAACAAGCCATAAATAGAAGTGATTAGATATAGATAAAATTGCCATAAGATCACGGCGCAAACGAAATATCTATAGTACCGACCATTATGTTATGATAGCGCCACCAAATTTGGCCTTTGTAGCGGAGCCGTAATGAGCCAACATCTTTCACTACCTAAAGATAAAATCCGTTTCCTTTTGTTAGAAGGCGTTCACCAAAACGCAGTCGATACTCTAAACGCTGCGGGTTACACCAATATTGACTATCGCAAAACTGCACTTGAAGGCGAAGCGCTAAAAGAAGCGGTTAAAGATGCTCACTTTATTGGTATTCGTTCGCGTACTCAATTGACTGAAGAAATTTTCGAAGCTGCAAATAAATTGATCGCAGTGGGCTGTTTCTGTATCGGAACAAACCAAGTTGATCTTAAAGCAGCAATGGCACGTGGTATTCCTGTATTTAACGCACCGTATTCAAATACGCGTTCGGTTGCAGAACTTGTACTTGCTCAAACGATTCTTCTTCTTCGCCGTGTTCCTGAAAAGTCAGCGGCTTGTCATCGTGGTGGTTGGGACAAATCTGCTGTGGGTTCTTTCGAAACTCGTGGCAAAACTTTAGGTATTGTGGGTTACGGTTCCATCGGTTCTCAGCTTTCTGTTCTTGCTGAAAGCTTAGGTATGCATGTGATTTATTACGATGCAGTGACTAAATTACCAATGGGTAATGCTCGCCAAGTTGGTTCGTTAGACGAACTCTTAGCGACTGCTGATGTTGTTACATTACATGTGCCTGATGTTCCATCTACACGCAACTTCTTCACTAAAGCACAATTTGCAAAAATGAAAGAAGGCGCAATCTTCCTAAATGCTGCACGTGGTACATGTGTAGTAATTGAAGATTTAGCAGATGCAATCAAGTCTGGTCATATTGCTGGTGCAGCGGTTGACGTATTCCCTAAAGAACCAAAAGCAAATGGTGAAGAGTTTGTTTCTCCACTTCGTGGCTTAGACAACGTGATTTTGACTCCTCACGTTGGTGGTTCAACCATGGAAGCGCAAGCAAACATCGGTTTAGAAGTTGCAGAGAAATTTGTTGCTTACTCTGACAAGGGTATGACACTTTCTGCGGTGAACTTCCCAGAAATCGCGTTACCATTGACTGCTGGCCAACACCGTTTATTGCACATCCACAAAAACGTACCTGGCGTATTGTCTAAAATCAACAACTTGTTTGCTGAGCAAGGCATCAACATTTCTGGTCAATCACTCATGACTAAAGGTGACATCGGTTACCTCGTAATGGACGTTGACGCTTCTGCTTCTCATGAAGCATTAGATATGTTGCATGAAGTTGAAGGTACAATCCGCGTGCGCGTATTGTTCTAAAACGACCTGTAAATTTAAAAGCCACAGCATTGTCTGTGGCTTTTTTATGGACATTTACATTATCATGTGAAAAGTATACCAATCGATCAAATAATAAAATGTCCAGTTCGAACCAGAAATCTCAGCTACATGCACTGGGCTTTCTTATTCTCGCTATGCTGAGCGTACAAAGCAGCGCATCTTTAGCCAAAATTCTGTTCCAGAGCTTTCCTGTACTTACTGTTTCTGCAATGCGCTTATGCTTAGGTGCAATTATTCTTGCCTTTATTTTTAAAATTTGGCGAATTAATTATAGTCAGGTCCGCTGGAAAGCTATTTTAGCTTATGGCTTTGCGCTTGCAGGAATGAACGCACTTTTTTACCTGTCGATTGAACGATTACCGATTGGTATTGCAGTTGCTTTTGAATTTATTGGTCCCTTAAGTGTAGCCTTATATCATGCACGCCAAAAATATGATTTTGTCTGGGTCAGTTTAGCGATTGTTGGCCTCGTTTTACTTTTCCCTTTTAATCAGGCTCATAGTCTGGATTGGATCGGAGTATTATTTGCGGTTAGTGCGGGCGCATGTTGGGCACTTTATATTATTGCTGGTCAAAAGCCTTCAGGTATATCAGGTAATCACACTGTGTGCTTAGGAATGACTGTAGGCGCATGTGTCTTGCTGCCGATTACTTTTTTTCAGGGTCAATGGGTCAAGTGATAGAGCTCCCCTATCTTTTTTATTTTATTGGCTTAGCAATTTTAGCCAGCGCATTACCATTCTCTTTAGAAATGCTAGCACTACGTAATTTAACACCCCTAAGCTTCGGAACATTGATGAGCCTAGAACCCGCAGTTGCTGCACTTTCTGGTTATATCTTTTTAGGTGAATATTTGTTATGGAATCAATGGCTGGCACTCGCAACAATTATTGCAGCTTCCGTCGGTTGTACCATAACCACCCAAAAAGCACGTCAGGAACGTGAAAAAACAGTCAGTTAAATCGACTCAACCTGCGAGTTGGAATATGGTATTCGCTATAATTGACCATTGTTATTTTTAAATAATATTAGATGAGGCCCTCGGGTATTTTCCATGCAGAATCTTCCCATTATTGCTGTGCTCTATATGATTCTGTCGATGGTCTCATATCAAATTAGTGCTTCATTTGCTAAGCAGCTCATTGCAATATTAGACCCTCTCACCGTTACAGTTTTGAGGCTGAGCTTTGCAACGGTTATTGTCGTGATCATGTTCCGTTCGTGGAAAATCTGGTCGCGCTTACCCTATTTAAAATGGCGTGATTTATTGATGTACTGCGCGTCTTTAGGTCTCATGAATATTTTATTTTATACGTCGCTTGGTAAGTTACCTCAAGGGATTGCAGTGGGCTTAGAGTTTATTGGCCCATTAGGTCTTGCTCTACTTTCTATTAAACAAAAAAGTGACTACATTTGGGTTGCATTTGCGATGTTAGGTATTGCACTGATGGTGCCTTGGCAAGACCCAACACAACACCACTTTTCCTATGTAGGCGCTGCATGTGCGCTAGGTGCTGGATTTTGCTGGGCCTTCTATATTTATTTTGGTCAGAAAGTTGTGACCCAAAATATAGGCATGCATGCTTTAACCATCGGAATTGGGTTATCTGCCCTGACCTTACTGCCGATTGGCATCTGGCATAATGCTCCTGCATTACTTGAAACGCAGTACTGGGGTAAAGCGTTACTTATTGCTATTTTAGCGACTGCTATTCCATACGCTCTTGATTTAATGGCACTCAAACAACTCAATAAATTAACTTACGGTACTCTAACGAGTTTAGCACCAGCATTAGCAGCATTAACGGGCTTCTTATTACTTCACGAAGAAATCAGCATGCTGCAATGGGTGGCTTTAGCTTGTGTAATGCTAGCGTCGATTGGAGTTACTTTAAGAAGTACTAAAAAAAGTAGCATAGTTAAATACTATTGCTGCTTTTTATACTTTTTATATTCCTTTAAATATTTATTACCAAGCGTTTCTTTTTCACTGTCTTTAAGAATTTTTCCCGCCTGTTGGAAAAATTTATGCTCTTCTTCTTTTAAATGATGATGGACTTTCTCACTCAACTGTTTGGCGGTCGCTAACCAGCTTGGACTGCTCATATCCGTTTTTTCAAGTTGCTCGACCAATTCATCCATTTCATGATGCTCAGATAAAGCATGTCTCGTAATATCTAAACCGACATCATCAAACATTAAAGGGATATATAAATAACGGTCTTCGGCAACAGAATGGGCATAGAGTTCATTTTTTAATGCATCAAATAATTCTTTTCTTTCTTCTGTTAAACCATGTGTCTGAATAAGTTGTTCAGAGAGGTTACGTTGATTTTCATGGCTTTCTCTTAATGCTTCGAAAATATTCATTCTCTTCCTCATTTTTAGCTAAAAAATCTTTTTTATTTCAAGGTTTATCATACGTTGAAATTTATATTATTTAAGTAGCTTAAAATGAGACTATTTTTTACACTGTTTTCTTTCTAGTAAGCTTCTGTAATTATTTTTATATTTATGATTTTGAATGGCATCGCAAAAAGTATGAACTTCGCCTCCTGATCAGTTCATACTTTTCGAAATATTTAGCCTGTTACAAACATTTGATAACCCAAACGGCAAATCAGGATACTGACTAAAATTAAAAGATAATACGGACAAAACCACTACCGTATTTAAGCGCGGTACGCACCCCAACAATAGAACCCAATACATTCGCGACTGCCATCATTAAGCCAATGTGCAAAATAGCGTGACCTGTCGGAATGAAGAAACTCAATGCAGCCAAATTGGTCATAAAATTACCAATTTTGGATAAGGCAGAAGCATGCAAGAAGTCGACTTGTAAAAAGCGGATAAAGAAGAAGATAAAGAAACTACCCGTTCCCGGGCCAAAAATACCGTCGTAAAAACCAATCGCCAAACTACCAATACCTGCCAAAATTAGCATTTTATTAGTAATTTTTTGTTCTGTATGAACCTGTCCAAAGTTCTTTTTAACCAAGGTATAAACTGCTATCACAATCAACATCACAAATATGAAAGGACGCAATACAGATTGAGGAATTAAGGATAAACAAGCAGCACCAGCAAAAGAGCTAATCAAAGCACAAATAGCAATGACTGCTAAAAGTTTCCATTGCAACTTCACTCTTTTCGCAAAAGTATAAGCAGCCGATGCTGTACCAAAAATTGAAGAAAGCTTATTAGTACCAATCACCGTTGCAGTCTGCATGGTCGGGAAAGTACTCATAAGGCCTGGAATCTGGATAAGTCCGCCGCCCCCAACAGCAGCATCAATCGCTCCCGCAGTAAACGCAAAAAAGATCAAACTCAGGATAACATCCCATTCCATGCCCATGCTCTATACTCTACAGCTACTACAAATTTAAGATACGTTTAGGTACCAACCGTTTTTTATCGGTAATCTCAGCTAAACCTAAACAGCGGTCACCCGAAAAAACCAAAACTTCTGCTTCTGCAGAATGCTCAATATTGCTTTCTAAACCGTTGCAAAAATATTTTTCACGCCCTTCAGGCACCTGAATTTTTAAGAAATGTTCAACTGGAGCATAAACAGGAAGTAACAATGCTTCTCTTTGCTCTTCGTTTAAGCTTTCCAGATATTCAATGGTATAACTCGGAATAAGTTCAAAATGTCCTGTTTGAGTCCGGTTTAGCATTGTTAAATGCCCACCACAGCCCAGTGCCTCACCAATGTCTTCGCCTAATACACGAATATATGTTCCCTTAGAACAAGTTACATCTAGAGTGATACTATTTTCGGTAAATTCAATTAACTCTAAGGCATAAATTGTGATTGGACGTGCTTCACGCTCAATCTCGATACCTTTTCGGGCAAGCTCATATAACGGCCTGCCTTCTTTTTTCAAAGCCGAGTACATTGGCGGAATTTGTTGAATATCACCTCTAAATTTTTCTAAGGCTTGTTCAATAAGCTCTTGGCTCAGAACAGGGACAGAGCGTTCTTGTAGAATCTCTCCTTCCACATCCCCTGTCGTTGTGGTTTGCCCCAATCGAACGGTGGTTTGATAGCGCTTTGTTGAGTCCAGCAAATAATGTGAGAACTTAGTGGCCTCTCCTAAACAAATAGGAAGCAACCCTGTCGCCAAAGGATCTAAAGCTCCTGTATGACCTGCTTTTTGGGCGCGATATAACCAACGCACTTTTTGCAAAGCCGCATTTGAACTGAGCCCTAATGGTTTATTTAATAGAAATACACCACTAATATGGCGACGAGAAATTTTTGATTTTTTGTCGTCATTTTTACTGGAACACAAAGCTAGAAAAAAGTGCCGACATGTTAGCAAATTCGGCAAGATATTTTCACAATATTTAGGTGCCTTTTCACTTATTTTATGGCACATTAATTATCGAGTAAAAAAACAACAAATTAAAACTTAAGGAAGATATCTTTATGCAAGGGATGCAGAAGAAGGTATTGTGGTGTGTGCTCGGATTTTTTATTTTGAGCCTCATTGCATGTGTATATTGGTTAAGTCCTGACTCAAAAAACACATCAGGTCAGATGAGTGAAAGTAAAGCTCAAAACTTAGCATCATCTCCTCAGACAGATCATTCATCGCTAAACGAAGATACGTACCATAGTAAAAGTCAGCAAGACACCGAAGTTAACTGCCAGTTAAAAATTGATAGTTCTCAACATTTGATCGTGAATAGTCAAACCCGCGACTGCTTTGAATATTTTATTACCCAATATGGGGAAAATGATTTAGAACAAATCAAAATTCACTTTGGGAAATTTATTCAAGGACAATATCTAGAGCCAGCTCGCTCACAGATTATGGATTTATGGACGCGTTATTTAAAATATCGTGAACAGCTTGCTCAAATCCAAGCACCTTCAGTAAAACAACAAGATAAAAATTATTTTCAAAAGATTTTTAACTCGATCCAAGATATAAGAAAACGCTTTTTTTCTGCTTCTGAAATTGAAGGGCTTTTTTCGAGCGAAGATATCTATCAGAACTATACGCTAGATCGAATGCAGATACTTGAGGACTCTTCTTTAAGCGAAATTGAAAAAGCACGAAAGCTTAAAGAGCATTTTGAAGAACTTCCAGAAGACTGGCAACACAACCTACAAGAACTCTCCAAACTTGATGATTTACATACGCTGACTAAACAAATTAAAGCTCGTAAGGGTGCGGCAGAAGAGCTTCGGCAGATGCGTACAGCACTTGTTGGAGCCGAGGCAACTCAAAGATTAGAAACTTTAGATACACAACGGAATGCTTGGCAACAAAGGGTCACCAGTTACCTCGATGGTCGAGATGAAATTATTAAAAGTAACATGAGTGATAGCGCCAAAAACCAAGCAATTCAGCAGTTACGCCAACAACAATTCAATTCATCACAAGAACAACTAAGACTTCGAACTTTTGAAACGGTCCATGATCAGGGAGGTGAACTGCCATTTAATTACTAAGCCTTTCCTTTTTGGGAACTGGCTAACATTCACTAGCAGTAAGAAGCTGCTTTTCATACAAAATAAAAAATAGTGAGTAAAAAATGAAAAGGAAGTTAATGTTTTTCTGCGCTGCAATGCTCTCAGGACTGAGTATTTCAGCGGCCCATGCAACAAATGCTGAACAAGTTAAAAGCTCGTTCGTATATTCATCTTACGCACAAACAAAATATCCAATGGTTTTTAACCACGGTATGGCAGGCTTTAGCCGAGTTGGAACAGATACGCTTGGTCTCGATTATTGGTACCAAATTCTTCCTGATCTTGCCCGTAATGGAGGAAATGTCTGGGCAACAAGAGTCTCACCATTTAACTCAACAGAAGTGCGTGGAGAACAACTTGCACAGCAAGTAGAAGAAATTATTGCTATTACCGGTAAGCCCAAAGTCAATTTAATCGGTCATAGCCACGGGGGGCCAACAATTCGCTATGTGGCTGGTATCATGCCAGAAAAAGTGGCATCACTCACTACGATTGGCGCACCCCACAAGGGATCACCAATGGCAGATGTCATCCTGAATGTTGAGGGTACTCCTCTTTCAGGTGTGGCAACTTTAGTAAACTGGTTTTCAGCAGCAATTACTTGGGCAGGAGGTCTAGATCCGACAAGCTATCCGCACGACTCTTTAGCAGGTGCTCATAGCTTATCAACTCAAGGTTCAGCTCAATTTAATGCTCAATTTCCTATGGGTATGCCAACTACTTCTTGTGGTGAGGGGGCATATCAAGGGAAGGGCATTTATATGTATTCTTTCTCAGGAAATAAAGCGCTGACTAATCCATTAGACCCATTTGATATTGCCCTTACAGGCAGTAGCTTAGTGGTAGATCCGTTTGGTGATAATGATGGCCTTGTTTCCCGATGTAGCGCCAAATTTGGTAAAACAATTCGTGATGACTACAACTGGAATCATTTAGATGAAGTGAACCAAGTGCTTGGGATACGCTCTATTTTTGCTTCAGAGCCTGTCTCGGTTTACCGTCAACATGCAAACCGATTAAAACTTCAAGGACTATAATTTTTAAACAAAAAAATGCGCCAAAAGGCGCATTTTTTTACTCGGTATAAGCTTACGCTTTACGAGCTGGTAATTTTTCACGAATACGTGCAGCTTTACCAGACAAGTCACGGAGGTAGTAAAGTTTAGCACGACGAACGTCACCACGACGTTTCACTTCGATTTTAGCAACGATTGGAGAGTGAGTTTGGAATACACGCTCAACACCAACACCGCTAGAAATTTTACGAACTGTAAATGCAGAGTTTAAACCACGGTTTTTCTTCGCGATTACAACACCTTCAAATGCCTGAAGACGCTCACGCTCACCTTCTTTTACTTTAACTTGGACAATAACAGTGTCACCAGGAGCAAAAGTAGGAATATCAGTTTTTAACTGTGCATTTTCAATAATTTGAACTAAAGGATGTTTACCACTCATTGTGGGAATCTCCAATATGTGCGGAGTCAGAAGAGGTCTGAGGTTCCGCTGGGGATAGAGGCTAAAACGCATATCAACCCGTTTATCTTTCCCTTTACGACAATATGTCTATAAAGAGCCTTAGAATATACATAAAACTATCTATTAAATAGAATCATGCTTTAACTCGAAGCATTGCTTCTCGTCTTTTTTGCAGAACTTTCGTTCCTGAGAATAGCGGTTAAGAATTACCACCACTCCCTTGCGTATCTTTTAGCCATTTTTTCTGCTGCTTATTCAACTCTACTTTTTCAGCCAACTCTGGTCGACGTTCTAAAGTTCGTTGATAGCGCTGCAAAAAGCGCCATTTTTCGATATTGCCATGATGTCCAGATTTTAAAACTTCTGGTACATTCAGCCCCTCAAAATGGTCTGGCTTTGTATATTGTGGACAATCTAAAAGACCATCAACAAAAGAATCTTGTACTGCTGACTGTTCATCTGACATTACATTCGGCAAACGGCGAATAATACTGTCAAGTAACACCATAGCGGGCAGTTCACCACCGGATAAAACATAATCACCAATTGACCATTCCTGATCAACATAATGCTGGATCAAACGTTCATCCACTCCCTCATAACGTCCACACAGTACAATTAAGCCGTCGTAATCAACAAACTGCTGCACTGCCTGTTCATTTAAGGTTTTGCCTTGTGGAGACATATACACTACAGGAACATGAACATGCCCTGCTTGTGAGGCAAGCTGTTTGGCATGTGCAATTGCTTTCGCCAAAGGCTCAGCCATCATCACCATCCCAGGGCCACCACCAAATGGACGTTCATCCACTCTTCTGTAGTTTCCCTCAGCAAAATCACGAGGATTAATACAAGTAACTTGTACGATATCCCGTTTTGCCGCACGTCCGCTGATGCCGTAGGCTGTAATCGCTTCAAACATTTCAGGAAAAAGCGTAATGACTGCAAAAAACATCACAGACTCCTCTATTTTCCTGCTGTATTAATCCTAAAAGGATTAATAATCTACGCCCCAATTGACGTAAATACGACCAGCTTCAAGATCAACACGTTGTACTACATCTTTATGCCAAGGAATCATGCGTTCTTCTGAATCAATGCTGTCTGGGGTAGCATGCACCACCATCACATCATTAGCTCCAGTTTCAAACAACTCATGAATTTTACCTAAGTTTACTTCCTGTTCTTCATCATCTAGACCCAACACTGTTAAGCCTTTTAAATCTGACCAGTAGTACTCATCTACATCTGCTTTTGGCAGTTGAGACTTAGCAACCCAGATATTAGCGCCAACCAAGTTTTCTGCTCCAGTGCGATCACTCACACCTTTCAAAGCAACAACTAGGCCTTTGCCATGTGGTTTCCAACGTTTTACATCTATTGTTTGCCAACCGGCCTTGGTCTCAATGTACCAAGGCAGGTAGTCAAACATATTGCTCATGGGTTCTGTATTTGAATACACCCAGAGCCACCCATTCAATCCATAAGCTGAACGTAACTGTCCAATCTGAATACGATCTTCGGGAACATTCTGTGTTGATGTCATGGGTTACCTACTACAAAAAAATTATGCAGTAGCTTTTTTAGCTTGAGCAGCTAAAGAAGCAACACGTTCAGAAGGTTGAGCACCTTGAGAAACCCAGTGAGCAAAACGGTCTGCATCTAAACGAAGTTTTTCTGCTTGACCTTGTGCTGTCGGGTTAAAGAAACCGATACGCTCGATGAAACGACCATCACGTGCATTGCGGCTATCAGTCACAACGATTTGATAGAATGGACGTTTTTTTGCGCCGCCACGTGCTAAACGAATAACAACCATGATAAAAGCCTTATAATTCTTACGGATTATCCCTGCGCCGACCATCGGCAACACTTCAAACCCCTTTCATAGAGGGCAACATTCTACGTGATTTTCACCATGAAAGAAAGATTAAATTTTGAGTTATCCGCAGTTTTGAATTTAAATTAACGTCCATCCCAATTCGAAGTTGTAGAAGTTATACAAGACTGACCTTTAGTCCAACATTTTTGCCCTTTCACTGTTCAAAAGTACAGTTCCATTTCCAGCTTGAATCGTATTTATTTTAGGAGTTGCAGTAAGCGTCCATGTTTGATCATTAACATTTAAAGCAATTCCATACACTGCACTTGAGGTAGGATAGTCTTTACTTGTCAACCCGTTATCTAGCGTTGCATTTGTATAGTGATGATTAATAGTATAATAACTTTGTAGACGTTGTGCGGTTTGCATCATTTCACTTTGCACGTCTGCACGATTGCCGCGAATTTTTATATTGTGTATATGAGGGATAGGCAATTGCCGCCAAAATTGCAATGATAGCAACCACAATCATTAATTCTATGAGGGTAAAACCTTCATATTTTTTCATTACCACACCTCACTATTGCTACCGCAATTTACATACCCACTAACAACATTCTTTACTTTAGTCATACAACGAAAACCATCACTGTTTATAAGTAAATCATAGTTATTAGCTTGTTTAGGTTCACCGCTACTATCCTTAGCACGTTGCACAATAATAACCCAGTTTAAGCCTTGGACTTTCGCTGAATCTGCCGTCTCTTTATCATCAGAATCTTTTAAAATAGATAAAGGTAAATGTTGAGTACCATCTAATAACGTCAGTATGTATTTTGCGTTTGTTGTCGTTGCATCCAGCGGCAACAATAGACTACCAGTGGCTTTATCATAAGGCGTAATCGTTCCGGCATTATAAAGGTAAGTCGCATCAAAACCTTTATAGCTAAAGTTTTTAGCTTTAAAGCGCTCTTAACTCCGTAGCAATATGCTGAGCCTCTTGTCTTGCTACGGCTAGATCTTTTTTCAATGTATCGCGTATAACTTGGATACGCGATAGCAGCTAAAATCGCAATAATCACCACGGTGACCATTAACTCAAGGAGGGTAAAGGCTCGTTGTTTCAACATGACTTTCCCCTAGCGAGTTTCATACCAGCGTAAATGCTGTAATTTTGCTGCGGTACTAAACAGCTGACATTCGGGTAAATTCTTATTAACTGCCTGTGTGCAATCACGCTCTGTTGAAACTACATTTTTTATTAGCTTGTTGCCTGTGCCATTGCCTGAATAGTCACCAAGACCCGTACCCAAAATACCAGCACCTAAATCTGTACTATTGGGTTGGGTTGTTGATCCACTATAAAAATTACATTTTCCAGTCGGCAAGCAAAATTGATAGAGTTTTGAGTCACCTTTTACTCCCGCACCACAAGAACCACCAATACCATTCCCATCGCGATGAAAAATATTGACATAGAGCATACCATCTAGTGCATAAAGCCCATTCATGCCTTTATATACACCTGCACCATTAGAATAGGTATATTTCCAACCGTTACGTGTAAGTAAGCTCACTCCATTTTTATAAGTATCACCAGCAAAACTAGCTGTAAAATATGTATTTAAATTTTCTAACGTACTAATACTTTCAGTCGTTAAATCAATATTTGCTAAACTATATAAATTATTTTTTGCTACGTCTTTGTCAAAAATAACAAATACACCATCATTTGCGCTGGGTTGAAGCAGTCGAATTATTTGTACCCACTACCCCAGATAATGATGAGCTACGGTTACCCGAACTAAGTGCCACTACACCAACAAGAGACCCATTTTCATCTCTAGAAACAGAAAAACTTGGCATTTCATAAAAACGGGGACTAGCACCCATATTGGAACTATCATGTTGATTTAATACGCGAACTACATGTGTTGCAAAGTCAGCTTTAGTTGCTATTGCATTATTTAAATCAACGCGGAAAACCTGTCCCCCTAAATCCCCGAAATAGAGATGATCGACCAATCCATCACTGTCGCGATCTACTGCATTAATTTGACTTACAACGCTATATTTTAAATCACTATTTTCAGTATGTGCTTGTGCACCTTTATCTGCAGATGCATTAGCACTTGACCACCACAGTAAATCACCATTGTTGGCATCAAACATATAGATGCCAGCACCTTTGCTATTAGCCTGTTCATAAGCTGGAGTTTCATAGCCTTCATCATAGCCTCCCCTACAAACATCACTAATTTTTTTGACCACCAAATTTAACGTAAGCCAATGTTGGTTTTGACCAACTTTGTCCCATATAGCTTAATGCACTATTAGAGTTTACTGTGCCATCTGTATTATCTGCGCCAGCGGGATTGATATGAAACTTGAGTTTAGGATCTGTTAAATCGGATAAATCTAATGCGTAATAGCTACGCCCTCCCATACGCAAGCCACCATAAACCCATTGCAAACCTTTTTAAAGCTATTTCATCTCCACTATCACTCGATGTTACGGTACGCCCTGAATCTTTCACAGTCAGTGTCCCATCAGCTTTGGCAACATATTGTGTATAGGCAGTCCACGGCGCATCTATACCATAAAATAAATGACTACACCGCCACTACTAGATGTTTCATTTAAAAATGCTTTAGGTTGATTTTGCATCATTTCATTTGGTACAAAAGCAAAGTTTCTTTACCTGTTGCAGCGTCGACAACATGTAAAAGACCTTGTGTACTACCAAATAGCAAATAATCTTGCGATCCAGAGTATTCAACTGACCATCTGAAATTGTAATTTTACCTTCTTGTAGTCAATAAAAATGGTGTTGAGTGCATCATCGCACCAACTTGCCGGAGTTCAGGCTTATTTATAATATCTGCCAAACTAACTATTTCATTTTCACCAACATTATACCCTAGTAAATTTAACCAATAGTTCTTAGCGGGGTCGTTTGCAAACAATGCTGAACCACTTGGATCTATTGCGAATAAGTTTTGTAAACTCACTTTTTTGAGTGAATTCACTTCATTAACAGTATAAGGATCTCTGCACTCCCTGTAATTTCTCGATTGGTATAAATTATTCGGTCTTCAACGCGAATGTTGTCTGTATTTAAATGTGTACCTAATGGTAATTGCCCATTAACCCCACCAGACCAAATACCAGCAGCAGACTGGTTAAATGAACCATCTGTATTAAATATATTAGTTGACTTATTTGCAGCATATAACTGACCATTGATTACATGGTATTTATTCATATTCCCTACCCAAAGTTGGGTAGATTCCTGCGGCTTTGGAATAAAAGAAGCATAATAAGCATAAGGTTGGATACGTAATGGATTTAAAGCATCTGGTGGCAATGTTAGCGAACCTGTAAGAACAGGAGAAAAATGGCGGGGTTACATTTTAAATAAAAAAATTAATAATACTATTTTTAATATCTGCTGAGTTTTCAGCATAATAGAATCCACCATTAAACCAAAATCTGTACCACCCCACTTACAGGCATTATATGCATCTAAATTAGTATCTTTTACAGCATCACAGTTATATGAACCATCTGTGTTTTTTGGAATGCCAGAAAATGATGAGCCAAACCCAACAACGGCTGTTTTAATCTGCATTGATTTTGGATTTTTGGTTTTATCAAATAATTTTTTTGCATATTCACCAAGATATTCCCAACCACCTGTTTCACCAGAGAATAAATTTGATTTTAATGTTGGTGAAACTAAGACTCCCGTACCCGATGGCTTTCCACTAAATGCATAACTACTGGTTAATGTAGTATTCATAATGGTTTGTGCCATAGTGTCTTTAGTCGAGTTTGGTGCACCATCTGTTAAAAAGTAAATACCATTACCATCACAAGAAGATGTACTACCACCTGCTTTATAGACACTTCCATTTTTTGTATCACTAGCCGAATAAGCAAAACCGCCAATTAAACTGTCTGTTGAACCATCTACAGAGAAAGGATTTGTTCGATATGAAACTAAACCACGAATATTGTCACCATACCCCCATATAGTCCCCACAATTGGCTCTATGTCCATTGGTTCATTATCAACTTTCATCCAACCACCGAAACGCCAACCTACAGGTAATTTCGTATAAACATCCCATAATCGGCTCATACTTAATACCGTACTCTTTAATGTTGTCGCACTAACACTTGTCCAACCACCATCTCTGCACATTTGGTTTATAAATTGAAGTTCCTGAACTAGCTGTCTTATTAGTAGAATCGTATCCTGGGCTTTCAACTATTAACACACTGTTTAATCTGTTGCACCTAATGCTGAAGTTGTACTTGTGCCTAGTTCTACACAGATAAAATATAACCTGACCATCATTATCCGCCTGTTGCTTCACCAATATAGCCGTCATAGATCGTTGAGACTTTACCACTATTCGTTCCACTACTACCGGTTCCAGTCCCCATCATATATGCACCTGCCTCTAGCATAAGCCTGTGCAGTTGGTGTACCACTTGAGGATTTTGTTACGTTGGGATAACTGTTACTTGATAACTTTAAGTTTGCATTTGCTGAACCATCTTCATTTGTTGTTGTGTCCAGAGATTTAACAGCCGCAATCTGTTGAGCAATTTTAATACGTTGCGCTTGTGTCAGTGCCATATTAGGCACTAATATTCTTCCTGAGTGACCATCTGTCAATCTATTACTAGCTGTTCCAATCGTGAGTTCGGTCTTCGATGAAAACTGCCCTAGCCCCATGATGACATCATCACTCTCAAATCATTACTGGCTAATAAAGGTGCTAATTGCATCTTTTAAGCGTGATAGACGGTCATATTCTGTCAATGTACCATTCGTACAACCACGAACATAATAAGGAATTGTAGTTGTTCCAATCGTTACTGTTTTATAAATAGAAGTTTGATTATAAGTTTGGACTAAATGATCGTGTATCTTTAAGGTTATGTGTCCATTCATACATATTTATTTGCTGTTGGAACGGTTACTATAATATTCACTCACAGCGACCCGACTACATAACGATGATTCAACATCTCCCGGGCTACCATACTGATTAGTTTTAGGCAGAACTAATGAGCTAATTCCATACTTCCAGAAGTGTCAAGCATCAGCAAAATAGAAGTTTTACCGCTAGTTAAGCTTTTGTAAATCTCAATATCCTCGCGGCACAGACACACTATGACAGGTTGTAAATGTCATTAATGCTGACAACGTTATAGAAAGCAATTTTTTTTGATTTAAATTCATCATTTTTCAATCCCCAATCTTTCTGTATCACGATGCCAACTTAGGCGAACCACCAACGGTATAATCTGCATGTTGCATGTTATAAGGTATGTTTAATCCATCAAAACAGGCTCCCACCAAAGAAGCACGTTGTTTAAAACAATTTTTCTATTTGTGAGCTACTCGCCCCAGCAAAACTTGGCAACACTGAAATAACAGTTGCTCCAATATTATTCGAAATACTTGGGATACTACTTTGCCCTTGGCTCGTACCTAAAGGAACATTGCCAAAAGGAGTTGCAGTGGTTGCAGCTCGTGTTAAATACACCTGAGATAAAACTACTGAACGTCCTGTTGCAAACCAGTTGGACTTGCAAAAACCAGTTACTCCCAATTTTCGTTGTGCTACCATCAGAAGTAATCGCACTTGCATTTTGTAAACTAAAGAATGTACTTCCCGATGCCTTATAACAAAATACCAGTTCATCTTGCGCATTATCTGCCGAGTTAAAATAGGCAAACATGCCATTTAAAGCCAGTTGCTGCTCAATCTTTGCTGGGTTCTCAATATTAAATAATGCTGCATCAGAGTTTTCGAGCAATAAGGCATTTACTTGACTATTGGTCGCAATTTTTAAGCCTAATATCCCCGATTTAATGGCAAGTGTTCCAAGTAATGTCACCATAATTAAAATAATAAGAACAACAATGAGTGTTGCACCGTGCTGCTTTGTTCTCATGATGCCCCCAATGTGTTTCTTAATGCCACTACCTGATTTACAGCTTGTCGCAAATATTTTTGATTGGTTGCATCTGTTCCACTCTAGTGTCACAGTCTGCCCTGCCAATTTAAATATTTTCTGGGTATTTAAACTCGCATCTGAACCAATTTTTCCAGTCGAACGCGCCAAAATACCAAGATCAATAGAGACCACTTGTAAATATTTCTTTGGATCAGTAAAACTACTCATTGCTGTTTTATATTCATCCAATGTCATATAACGTAAAGTATTGTCTTCTAACTTTTAACTCCCAAGCGCACTTTAAAAGCATCAATGTACTGCATAACTTGCTGTACATTGTCATTCAAACCAATAATTGTAGTATCACCTGTTGCATACCATCCGGCATCACAAGCCAATGAATAAGAAACTGGCTCACCTGTAGGCTTGTTAATCTCTTTTAAAAAATAGCGTTGCACAATAGTTTTAGACTGTGCACTGGTAATCGAATTCCCTTCACAATCTATAATTTCATTTGCAGCAGGCACATATTGAATAGTTAATTGGTCACTTTTCCCAAGTGTTGTCAGTATCTTTTATTCTGTAAAGATACAAATTTAGTTTCTAAATCAGTAATATTCTGCAAATTGCCAGGAAGGTTTTCTTTCGCAAAAATAATACCTGAGCCGATCACTTTATTATTTACATATTGACTCGATGCAGTATTCAAATTGGCGTGGCGTAAATCATATGTTAAAGATGAAAGTCCAAAATTGGCATTTTGCTGCAAGCCCCTAAACTACTTTGTAGTCCCATTGATCGCTGGCTACTTAAAAAAACAGCAAGCCCTGCAGCAACAATAAGTAAACCAAGTTGCTAAAGCAACCATGAGTTCAATCAGAGTAAAAGCTTGTTGAGGTTTAATCATGGTTATAAACCTCCATAATGATACATTTGGCATCAGGTACATAGGCTGTGCCATTGGTACAATTTGAACCACTACTCCCATCTGTAGCTGTTGTACCACTCCATGCTACATATATACATTGGCGAGTTAACGTAGAGCCTTTACAATTCAACACTGCAAGACTCATACCTAAGTCTGTAGCACGTTGTTTTGACCTGAGCATAATCATACTTCGCCATATTAGCAGCACTACAAAAACCAGCAGAACAATTCGTTAATGTTTCGCCTTCGCCAAGATCTACATAACTATTTAAACCAGTTCGGTTCACACGCATGCGCTCTGCTAAGTCTCGGGCAATATTGAGTTGCTTGAATGTTCTGACCTGCTTCAGTACTTGCAGCAACCGCTCGTACTTGTAAAGCAACAAAACCAAGTACAGCAATGCTCAATAAAAGTAGTGCAACAAGCACCTCCATCAAACCAGCACCTTTTTGGGACGTTATCATTATTATTTCTCCAATTAATTCGGACAACTGGTCGCAGATTTATCGTAAAGAACGATGCCATCTTTTTGCACATAAATATAAGATTTTAAAGTGTTATCTGAAGTATGCTGAAATACAAAACATAAGTTTGTAGTTGCTGTAGATTGTCCCTGACGGTTATACGTGATACTTGCAGCACCAGTGTATTTCTCAACGCGGCTAGAAGGTATCCATTTTTTATAAAAGGTTGTCACGCTACTACCTAAAGCCAACACTCGATTAGTTTGTTTAAATACAGCCTCTGAACGAGTTTCGGCCAGCAAGTTAACAAAATTACCAGTATCAACACTCAATTCATTTCTACGAATCGTTTTAGTAAAAGTCGGCGCAGCCATCATTGCAATAATCGCCATTACTGCAATCGTCACCATAAGCTCAACCAAGGTGAACCCTTCTTGCGGAATAATTCCCCTCATCCCCTTAAACCCCAAATAAACTTAAATGAATTTTTTATTTATTATTTAAATTTTACGGTTTAGATTTACAAAACAAATACAAAGCAGATAAAGGGTATAAAAAAACAGATAATCGTCACATCAACAATTATCTGTTTTACTATTTTAAAATCAGTATGTTAAATAAGTCACACTTTATGCTTGAGTCACATGAATGCGTAATTCTTTAGGAAGACTAAAGGTTATGTTCTCTTCACGTCCATCTAATTCTTTAGGTGCTTGCGCGCCCCAGTCTTGTAAACGTTGAATCACTTGCTTAATTAGAATTTCTGGCGCTGAAGCACCCGCTGTCACACCAATTTTGCAAGTATCATTGAACCATGACTGTTCTAACTGATCAGCATTATCTACAAGGTAAGCAGCTTTGCCCATACGCTCTGCAAGCTCGCGTAAACGATTTGAATTTGATGAGTTAGGTGAGCCTACAACCAATACCACATCACACTGTTCGGCCAAGTCACGTACAGCATCTTGTCTGTTTTGAGTTGCGTAGCAAATATCGTCTTTACGTGGCCCTTGAATATGAGGAAATTTTGCACGCAAAGCATCAATGACTTTAGCTGTATCATCAATAGATAAAGTTGTTTGGGTTACAAATGCAAGTTTTTCAGGATGTCTTACTGCAAGGGCAGCAACATCAGCTTCATCTTCAACGAGATAAATCTCACCACCTTTTAATTTGTCATATTGTCCCATTGTCCCTTCAACTTCAGGGTGCCCTTCATGACCAATCAAAATTGCTTCAGTACCTTCACGTGCATATTTAGTCACTTCAATATGAACCTTGGTAACTAAAGGACAAGTGGCATCAAAAACTTTTAAGCCCCGGCGCTCTGCTTCTTGCTGAACTGCTTTTGAAACACCATGCGCACTAAAAATTACAATTGAGTCATCCGGAACCTGATCAAGCTCATCAACAAAAACTGCCCCTCTTTGACGTAAGTCATCTACTACAAATTTATTGTGTACAACTTCATGACGTACATAAATAGGCGGATTAAAACATTCTAAAGCCCGATTGACTATTGCTATGGCTCGATCAACACCGGCACAAAAACCACGCGGATTAGCTAACACAATTTCCATAACAGCCTCAAAATTAATAAAACAGGGGAATTTCTCTTGAATATTTGCAATTAAAACTATTCAGTTTAAACGCACGGTACACTACAATAGCGAAGATATTTTATCATATCAGGAAAAATATCATGTCGGGTCTATTGTTTGTCGTTTCTGCTGCATCAGGAACGGGCAAAACATCTTTGGTGAAAGCCCTGCTTGACCGAGTGAGCAATTTACATGTTTCAGTCTCACATACCACCCGAGGTCAACGTCCAGGTGAATTAGATGGTGTTCACTATCACTTCACTACAAAAGATGAATTTCTAGACCAAGTCAACCATGACGGTTTTATTGAATACGCTGAAGTATTTGGTAATTACTATGGCACTTCTCAAACAACGGTAAAGCAACAGTTAGCTCAAGGGCACGATGTTTTACTTGAAATTGATTGGCAAGGTGCAGAGCAAGTACGAAAACTTTTTCCTGAATCAAAACAAATATTTATTTTACCCCTACTCAGTTTGACCTACGTCAGCGTTTATCTAATCGCGGTACAGACTCAGTTGAAGTCATTGAACATCGTTTAAGCTGTGCAGTTGAAGATATGCAGCATTACACGAACTTTGATTACATCATTATCAATGATGACTTTAATAAAGCCTTACATGAGCTTGAAGCTGTGATTACAGCAAACCGTTTAGTATTATCTCAGCAAGCCAAACGTCATCAAACATTAATTCAAGACTTGATTACTCCTCAACCAAAACAGGAATAACTTGAGTCTAGATCGAAAGCCTTTTATACTGTTTAGTCTGTTCAAATTCACCATTCCAAAACGAGAACTTTTATGGCACGCGTCACCGTTGAAGATTGTTTAGATCATGTAGACAACCGTTTTGAGCTTGTGCTCGTTGCAAGTAAACGTGCTCGTCAATTGGCACGTCAAGGCATGGAGCCAACTGTAGAATGGGATAACGACAAACCGACTGTAGTTTCTTTGCGCGAAATCGCGGCAGGACACGTTACGAAAGAAATTCTTAAACAACGTGAACAAGATTATCAAACTTCTAGTCTTGATCTTGCTCTTTCTACAAACAGCTTGAATTTAGAAGGTTTTTTCTTTCTAACTAATTCTGTTTTATAAAAAAACCATCGTTTTTCTGCGGTGGTTTTTTATTTGGCTTTGTCTTGAATTTAAAGATATTGAAAAAAGCAATTATTTCTATTGAAAAAAATACACTTTTTCAAATGAAAAAATTGACAAGTTCCGCAATATGCTTTTCATTAAGAAGTAGATAGATTTAGTTTCTCAGCATTAGGAAAAAGGGTGATTTATGCCAGGCGAAGAGGTCAGCCAAGCCAAGCAACAGCTTAAATTGATTATCGACCCTTACTTATCGGTAAGTGAGGTCGAGAAAGTGCTTGCTGCCTGTGATTTTGCCGATCTAGCGCATACTGGCATTACACGTAAAAGTGGTGAACCCTACATTCTGCATCCAATTGCTGTCAGCTGTATTCTTGCGAACATGCGTTTAGACGCTGAAACCTTAATGGCAGCACTTTTGCATGATGTTATTGAAGACACTCAATATACAAAAGAAGATATTACTGAAAAGTTCGGTCTGACAGTTGCTGAGCTGGTTGACGGTGTAACCAAACTTAGCCAGTCAAGTGATAAAGAATATAACAAGGCCGCCTCATTCCGAAAAAATCTTGCAAGCGACGCTACAGGACCCACGTGTCATTATTATTAAATTAGCTGATCGCTATCATAATATGACAACTCTAGGTGCTTTACGTCCAGATAAACGTGCCCGTATTGCTCAAGAAACGCTTGATATCTTTGTGCCAATGGCAAGATTAGTCGGCATGAATGAAATGGGCGATAATCTAGAAAATCTTTGTTATCAAAATCTTGATCTTGATATGTTTGATAATGTGCAAAATGCACTACGTCTAACTAAACCAGAGCGATGTAAATATCAAAGTATCTGGGAACAAAACCTCGCTGAACTTCTCCATAACTATCATATTCAAGGCCGCATTAAAAAGAAAATAACAATATCGAATTATTACGCCATTTCGTTAAAAATGAGATGGACTTACAAGAGCTTACCCATAGTCATGCTTTTGAGATCGTTTTACAATCAATCGCTGACTGTGACCGCCTAGTTGATGCTTTAAGAGAAAACTTTCAGGTCATTCAATATCAGGACCATATCCGTCGTCCGCTACCAGGTGGTAACCAATCTTTACTGATTAAACTTAAAGGCGAAAAGACCACACTCTCTCTTACTATTCAGACCGAGCTTATGCGCAAAGCTGCCCGCTTTGGCGTAGTGCTTGGTGAAAATGCACCACAAACTTGTCGCTCGGCTATTCAGGCCTCTATGCAAAACCTGAATACGCTTATCGATGGAGAATGTGCAAAAACGACCTTTAATGATTTATTAGATTACTTACATCAAGAAAAAATTTGGGTTTACACACCACATGGTCAACTCCATGAGTTACCACAAGGTGCTACCGTAGTTGATTTTGCTTATTCAGCTAGTTTATTTCTAGGTAATCACGCAGTTGGTGCAAAAGTAGATGGTGAAATTAAACCACTGTCGACACCATTAATTAGCGGTCAGGTTATCGAAGTTATTACGGATGTTTTAGCAACACCAAATCCAGACTGGCTAAGCTTTATTAATACTCAAAAAGCCCGCCGTGCATTACAGCATGTCCTTAAAGACCAAGACATTGAAGAACAGCGTTTAGTCGGTGCACAAGCACTTTCTCGAGCACTGAAACTCTTCAATCGTTCGATTAACGATCTTTCTAAGGCCGACTGGTTAGATTTACTTCAATGGCGCCACATCGACAATAAAAATACATTGTTTGAACAAATTGCTGTTGGTGACTTACTACCTCAACTCGTAGCTAATCACCTATTTGCTCATGACAAACATCCACAAGTGGAAAATTCAGATCGACTCATTCAAAGTACTGAAGGTATCGACGTTAAATATGCACATTGCTGCAATCCAGTTCTAGGCGACCCAATTCAAGGGCATTTAACACGTCGTGGGTTAATTGTGCATCGCATACGCTGCCATAACTTGCTACATGAGCAACATCTTCACCCTGAAAATATTATGCCGCTTCAATGGAAAGCAGATGATGTAGATGATGTACGTTTTACCGCCTACCCTCGCTATAGATAGGGCAATGAATGATGAGCAGGTATCAGACCTAATCTATCAATGCCGTAAAAATAATGCAGGGGTAGAAATGGTTCACTCAAATGAGCAAAGAACTTTTGTTAATATTGTAGTCAACAACCGTAAACATATTGCAAAAGTCATCCGTGACTTACGTATGCATTATGGTTTCCCGCGTATTGAACGTTTGGATGCTCCTAATCCGCAAATGGAAGTCTCAAAAGTAAGCTAAGTCTTTACAAAGGCGATTGGTCAGGTTTATGTTTCTTTAACAAAATCAAACTTTCCAAATCCACTTAATCAGTTAAATCGATGATACTTTTGTCCAAACCTATCATCGATTATGATGGAATGAGATTTAATCAAGGAGAACCAAATGTCCCGCCAAGTGATTCATACTGAAAATGCCCCTGCTGCTATCGGCACATACTCTCAAGCTATTTTAGTAGACAATACGTTATATCTTTCAGGGCAAATTGGTTTAGACCCATACAGTATGGAGCTTGTAGATGGTATCGAAGCTCAAATTCGCCGTGTATTTGATAATTTAAAAGCGGTTTGTGAAGCTGCCGGCGGCTCTCTAGCGAATATTGCCAAACTCAATATTTTCCTAACCGATTTATCAAATTTCCAACTTGTAAACCAAATTATGGGTGAATATTTTGCTCAACCGTATCCTGCACGTGCAGCTTTGGGTGTAGCTAGTCTACCTAAAGGTGCATTAGTAGAAATGGATGGTATTGTAGTTATTAATCAATAAGATATAAAAATATATTGAATATTTTCCGTTAAATTCTTAGCTCCAAATCATGAACCACCTTTGTATAAAATCTGAGCACAACTCGGATTTCCGCTCAGGTGGTATTTTTTTATCCAAAATCCCAATAATAATAAATGAGATTTTAAATGAATTTCATTGACAAACGATAATAATTATCAATAATATCTATTATCGCATTTATATTTGGGGATCACTCCCATGTACGTTTGCTTGTGTCGTGGCATTACCGATCAAGATATTAAAGACGCTGTTGAAAATGGCGCTGAAAGCTATCGCGAAATTCGCGACTTGCTTGATCTCGGTACTTGCTGTGGACGCTGTGCACCAGAAGCACGTGCTATTATTAGTGAAGAATTAGCAGAAATCGCCGCTCGTATTTCCGTGGCTGCGTAAAAGAATTATAAATATTTAACAAGTATTATTAGCTCCTCCACCGCTTTTTGCTGAACGTTAATAGTTCCTCATTCAAGCGGTTTTTTTTGGCTAAAAATTCCCCTCTACTAATATTGTGTTGTTTTTGATTGCGATTTTCATTTGCTGTTCTATAAATTACTCGCCATATCCATGATTGTTCACTAAAATGGTTTTATAGATTGCCTTAATTGGATTAAGGCAGAAATTGTTTTGGAGTAGCTACAATGAAAGGCAATCGTGATGTCATTAATCAGCTTAACCAAGTGCTGTATCATCATTTAACTGCAATTAATCAATACTTTTTACATTCACGCATGTTTAATGATTGGGGAATTGAACAGCTAGGTTCTGCCGAATATAAAGAATCAATTCGTCAAATGAAGCATGCAGACAAAATTATTGAACGTATTTTGTTTTTGGAAGGCCTGCCTAATCTTCAGCATTTAGGTAAACTTTACATTGGTCAGCACACTGAAGAAGTCCTACACTGTGACATTCGTAAAGTGAAAGAAAATATAGAGGCGATTCAAAAAACAGTTGCGCTCGCTGAAACAGAACAAGACTATGTGACGCGCGATCTCGTTCAAGAAATTTTAGAAAAAGAAGAAGAATATTGGGACTGGTTAGATACTCAGATTGACCTTATCGGCAACGTTGGCATTGAAAATTACATCCAGAGTCAGATGTAATTTCTCATAAAAAAATCCCCTTGCATACAAGGGGATTTTTTTATTACTTTTCTTTTAATAACTCTGGTAGCGTTATTTTTTGCTTATAAAGATGCTTTAAAATTAATATTTGCTGCTCTGCTTGCTCTGGTTTTCCATTATAAGCCAGCAATTTTGCATATTTACGTAGATTATATGGAGTTGCTTTATTCTTTACCGAATTCCCCCACTGGACTAGATCAACTTCAGGTACATTTAGTTTCTGGATTAAGTTCAATCCATTTTAAACGCTCTTCAAACTGCGTTAAAACAAAAATTTTACTGCTTCCCATGAACTCTGCATTTGGCTGCTTATTCTTATAAAGCAAATTACTATTCAGAACATAAACATTGTAATCACGTAAAATCGCAATAATAAGCAGTAAACTGACTACCCACTAATAAGCGGAAAATTTGCTTATGAAGTACAACTCCTTTAAGTACAGGAGTCTGTGCCTGAATAATGCCAAGCAAAAAACCACAGGTAAGTAAGAAGTAAGCATAACGCTGTGGGAACTCGAACATGGCATGAATCAACACGGCACAAACCATCACAATCGCTATAATTGAGATGGTTTCTTTAGCCTAGATTGATTTAACCAAAGGAACCAACACGCAAAGTAAGCAATGATTACAGCTGCTAATGGAATACCATTCCAGACAATTAAATCGAGCAGTACATTATGGGCACTATTAAACCATACATGTACAGTTCCATATTGAATACTATCGACTACAGCAACACTTGTTTGACTCCAACCATACCCTGCCCATGGTTGCTGAGCGATAGCATGTAATATTTGTATCCACATACCTACACGCTCATGCCCTGAGCCTGCACGAGCAACAAACGTACTCGTTTCAGTAATCTCTGTATTTGTAGAGATTTCGATGAATTGAGTAATATAAGGTAAGATCAAGCCAGCAATTAAAAAAAATGTTAAGCACCACAAAAAGCCTTGAGCAAGTCCAAATCTTTTTTGCTTTTTAAATTGCTTAATCATCCAATAGATGAATAAAAATGGAAAAACTATCCATGAAGTTCTTGACTGACTCAATGCGACCGTAAATAAAATAATGAACGCTGAAGGCAATAACAACCAGATAGTTACTTTGTTCTTTTCATATAAATACAAACACCCTAATAATCCAATAATTAAAAAGGTTGCCATATTATTAGGTTGACCAAAATTACCGTAAGGACGATTACCCAGTAAGCTTAAGTACATAGGGAATATGAGACTCGATATTCAACCATTGGCAAATTGCAATGAAGCTAGTGGCAAGGGATGCAATAATTACGAGTAAACTAAAACCCGAAAAGATTTGATCACGCTTTTGTTGATCTAAGGACAGGTTGTACCCAGCCAAGACCATAAACCAAAAACCAAACAAGTAAAAATGAGCTCAATAAGGCTGTGCTCAAATCAAAAACTAAACCAAAACTCCACTGCACTATTGGAATGAAAGCAAATGGCAACAACAATAGTTGTGCTCTAGGAATTTTAATATTTTGCTGAATTAGAGCGGCTAATACGCATAATCCAGCCC
Source organism: Euborellia annulipes (assembly GCA_023213315.1). Taxonomy (NCBI): domain Eukaryota; kingdom Metazoa; phylum Arthropoda; class Insecta; order Dermaptera; family Anisolabididae; genus Euborellia; species Euborellia annulipes. The sequence continues at coordinate 68,019 of JAKCPI010014350.1, read as the reverse complement.
CAAAAGTACTCACTTCACTTGAGAACATGACCCAAGGGCTATAGTGAAATGGAGACAACCATGCAAAACCTAACAGGATTGCAGCGAGGAATAGGAAGAATACTTGCATAGTGAGAGGTTAGAGACTAAAACTGAAAAGAATTATACATGCAAATAAGACAAGATAAATTTGACAATCTATAGGAAGCTTATGCTATTTCTGAAATTATCCTGAAAAATAGAATTTCGATTTATGTAATAAAAATGCACCTTAAATAAGGTGCATTTTTTAAAACTAACTATTAAATTAGTTTTCAACCACTTAGATCATTATTCTAAGCAAGCACCTGAGGTAAATAATCAGCTAGAGTTAGACATCAGTTACGCATCAGCTTCTGGAGTGAGAACACAAGTATCAGTGACACGACAATACCTATTAAATTGCATTGTTAGTTTATCTGATGACAACAGTAGCTCTGCAATGTAAAACAATCCCATTTAAACGCTTCTATTCGCAGTTAAACCTGCGGCAAAGTTTCACCAATTTTCAGCGCATGTGAATCAGCGGTGGCGGTGGTGGTGGCGCAATACGCAAAACAAGCCGATTGCAAATTCAGTTCAATTGTAGATTTTAAAACCATCTGCTAAAGAATTGCTGAGTCAGAAGCCTGTGATTTAGCAATATAGTTCTGGTATGAAGGAATCGCGATCGCTGCCAAAATACCAATAATCGCAATAACGATCATAAGTTCAATTAATGTAAAACCTTTTTTGTGCATTCATAGCCTTTTTCCCCAAAAGATTGTATGTATGTTTTTATATAAGCTTTTTCAGCTACCAACTATAGTGCAGCATCTCATGCCAACTTTTTATTTTATTTATAAAACAAAAACTTATGTTAATTTCCCAATTTACTAAATATAAAATCACTGCCTTAAAAAAATAACTGACAAAAATCGTCACATGACTTTCCGCTAAAACAGATCACACATCAAAAAAAGTAAACCAAACCTATCAAACTTTATATTTGTTTTTGTGAACAAATTCTCTTAAAAAAATAAATAAATAGGTGACATTTTTGTCAGTCACCTTTTAAAAATAAAAACTTAGAAAACTATGAGATATAAGAATTTTAGACAATAATTTAATTAATGATAATCGGGGCATTTCCCAATCTCATTGAAGTTCATCTGGCATAAGTTTTCATCATAAAAACGTGACATCACCTCTCAAATTTGCTGCACGCCAATCACTACAGCTTGCTGATATTGTTTTTGTTTAAGTTGTTGAACGATAGACTCACAAATCTGTTGCCAGACTTGATCATTAGTCAGCATTTCTGATTCCACGGTCAAATATAATTTCTACTGTACGTTCACATAAGTTCAAATAAAGTAGTACACCACTATTTAACGCGGTATCCCAAACCCCAAGCTCTGCAAATAACTTCATGCGCTCTTAATCGGGTATTTTGCCGTTAGGCCTACTACGAACATGGAATGTGACCTTCAATTACTACTTGTATTTCGCCCACATGTCCATGTTCTGCCTGCTGTACAACATCAGCAATCGTTTGCTTATCTTGTTTTGAAAAAATATCGACTGCTGGCTGGCAAGTAACAAAAATGCTTAAACCAGCGTTTAAGACTCGGTTCTACAGAGTCCTCAATTTTAGGTTGAGTAATGATTTCTGTTGTTTCTGAGCGTTGTTACCATGACCCTGATGCACCTCCACCGCCAAAACGGCCTCCACCGCCGCCATAGCCTCGCCTCCGCCGCCGAAGCCACCACCACGCCCTCCCCCTCCGCCTGCACCACTCAGGATAACCTGTAAAATAAGCTGCGCAATTGAAGTAATGAGTAAAAAAGAAGATTCCAAAACCAAGTAGTAAGCTAGTTACTAATCCGGCTCCATTTACAAAACCTGCTACCACCGCAGCAGCTTAACACCAGCAGTAGATGCGCTTAGAGGCCGCCCTACAATAAATAAACCCACAATACCGGCAACAAGAATAAATAAAGCCATCGTGAGCGTTGTTTGTTTGGCTTGTTGCTCTTCGAGCAGCTTGGTGTTGTCGTTCTTTTAAATCTTGAGCAAGCTTGCTGAGCAACTTCTGGATCAAGGTTTAAGAATTCTTCCAATTTCCATCAAGGCCTGCATTCAAAACCTTGTGCATATTGGGCTTGTTTAAAATATAGGGTGTAATTTGGTTTCGAATAATTCGACTTGCCACAATATCGGGTAATACGCCTTCTAAGCCGTGGAGCCAGTTAGAATTTGCATAATACGGCGGTCATTTACCGCAACCGCAATGAGTAATCCATTGTCACGCTTAGCTGAGCCTAATTGCCACTGCTCACCTACTCGCAATGCATAATCAAAAATATCTTCTTGGCCCGTAGTTGGAACAATAACAATACCTGATTTGTGCTTTGCCTTGTTGATATAAACTTAGAATTTTTTGGTCGAGCTGCTGCTTCTCTGCCTCGCTTAATATATTTGCTTGATCAATAACAGGCTGATTTAAGGTTGGCAAACCACGAATCGATTCACCATCTGCCATATCGTTGGCGACTTGAGCTTGGGGAGCTACGCCAGAAGCAGACTGCTCACTTTTAGAAGCGGAAGCTTGAGCCTGCTGCTTCTGAATAATTTTGCCCCCTACAATGGTGTCAGTTTCATCAGTAGCAGTTGCAATATTAGTTTCACTCCATGCCGCATTCTGAAAAAGAACACCGCAACAGAGCAAAATTAAGGTAACAATAAATGCCTTAATTTGCTTAAGCTGAAGCAATATATTATTTCTCATGCAGCACTCCTTTGATTCTTAAAATTAATCAAAAGAAACTTTTGGTGCCTGCTGTGCAGATGCTTCTGCAGCGAAATTGGCTTTTGGATGCATACCAATTACTTTTGCAGTCACTGCTTGCGGGAACTGGCGGACATATCCGTTGTAGTCTTGCACTGTAGTAATATAACGATTACGAGCCACTGCAATACGGTTTTCTGTTCCTTCAAGTTGAACTTGCAGTTCTTGGAATTGGGTATTGGCTTTTAAATCTGGATAATTTTCAGAAACAGCAATCAGACGAGATAAAGCCCCTGTTAATTGACTTTGAGCCTGTTGATATTTTTCAAGTAACGCTGGATCTTCTAAAACTTCTTTATCAACTTTTAAACCAGCAACATTCGAACGTGCCTGTGTAACCTCGGTTAATACTTGTTCTTCATGCTTAGCATACCCTTTAACTACATTTACAAGGTTCGGTACTAAATCTGATCGACGTTGATATTGGTTTTGAACTTCAGACCAAGCTGCCGTTACTGCTTCATCTTTTACTTGTAAAGTGTTATAGCCACACCCTGAAAATAATAAGGTACTGGCAAGTGTCGTCGCGATCGCGAGTTGTTTCAATGTTTTCATCGTCACATTATCCTCAAGTTTTTCTTTATATTTTTAACCTCTTTCCCCGATTGTATGATGATTTTGGCATTATTGTGTTGCTTTTATTTTATTGATTTAAAAACCGGATTTTTCAATCCGGTTATTTATTAACTTAATAGTTGGTCTTTTTCTTGTTGAAAACTTGCCATTTGATATTCATCTGCTAAAGAACTTTTCCAGTAATCGACCATACGGCCATAATCTTTTTGACTTGGATGGAAATCTTTTTTGTAATATGCGAAATATTCGGGCATAAGCTGAACAAGCATTTTAACTAGCAAATATAAACCAAATAAATTACCTCCGATTTTAGGTAAGCTATTCCATTTATCTTGCCAAAATAAGCGGGTTGTTCCATAAAAAGCGATGCTGGCAAATCCTGTGGTGACACTACGCATAAGTAAGCGACGAATACGATCATCTCCATATACATGCTGATAGACATCGAACGCTACTGAACGATGCTCAATTTCTTCAATTGCATGCCATACCCAAAGTTTTAGTGCATCTTGATCTAACGTTTTTAATAACTCTGGATGCTGTAAAACATATGCGCCAAGTAGAGCAGTAAAATGTTCAAAAGCACAAGTAAGAGCCAAGTTGCAGTTTAGGAGGAATCGTTCTTAAATATTTATCACGCTGATTTAGCCAATTTTGAAAACTGTCCAGATTATAATCATCACGCCGCCAAGCGTCATTAAACTCACTATGTGCTTTGGAGTGAATTGCCTCTTGTCCAATAAAAGCGGCAATTTGTGCTTGTAGCTGAGGGTCTGAGACTTTATCACGCACATTACGTACGCTATTTACAAAAAATTGCTCGCCAACAGGAAAAGTCGAGGAAAGTGCAGTTAAAAAGTGAGACATGAGGGGTGAGTTTGCAAAATAGTGTCGCTTGATTGCCTTAGGATTAAACTCAAGGCGACGCACTGTAATACCCAACGCTTTTCGACGATTTAAATATGATTTTTCTGCCGTCATACCTGCGATGTTCATATTCAACACCTATTGTATTGAAGAAGGAAGCTTTGAGTATGTCGCGAGCTTGGAAGGCTAAAAAGGGCTAAAAAGCTTATTGTATTTGCCAAAAATATCAAAGTGACTAGCGGTAAAAATAAAAGCCTGCATCAAGCAGGCTTTATTAAAACTTTAAAAATGATTTTTAGATTAAACACCAAGGTAATCTAAAATACCTTCGGCAGCTTGACGACCTTCCCAAATTGCAGTTACGACAAGGTCTGAACCACGGACCATATCGCCACCAGCAAAGATTTTCGGGTTTGATGTCTGGAACTTGAATTCTTGCTTTTCAGCTGCAACAACACGACCCGAACCATCAAGATTAATATTCGTGTTACCAAACCAGTCAGCTGGACTCGGGCGGAAACCGAATGCAAGTAAAACTGCATCTGCTGGCAATACTTCTTCAGAACCTGGAACTGGTTCAGGGCTACGGCGGCCACGACTATCAGGTGCACCCATTTGTGTCGTTACCACTTTTACGCCTGTCACTTTGCCATTTTCACCAACAATTTCGATCGGTTGACGATTGAACAAGAATTTCACACCTTCTTCATAGGCATTTTTTACTTCACGTGCAGAACCCGGCATGTTGCTTTCATCACGACGGTATGCACACGTTACATCATGAGCGCCTTGACGCAATGAAGTACGGTTACAGTCCATCGCTGTATCACCACCGCCCAGAACAATCACCTTTTTACCATCTAAGCTGATGTATTCACTTGGGTCTTTTTCCCAACCTTGGCAACGATTTACGTTAGAGATCAAGAAATCAAGCGCATCATAAACACCCGCAAGATCTTCACCTGGGAAACCACCCTTCATATAGGTATAAGTTCCCATACCCATGAACACCGCATCATATTCTGCAAGTAATTCATCAATGGTGACATCAGTACCAATTTCAGTATTTAAACGGAATTCGATGCCCATGCCTGTAAAAATTTCACGACGGCGTTTCATGACATCTTTTTCCATTTTAAATTCTGGAATACCGAATGTAAGTAAGCCACCAATTTCAGGACGCTTGTCAAATACAACTGGTTTAACGCCACCGCGAGCTAAAATATCCGCACAACCTAAACCTGCGGGACCAGCACCAATAATTGCAACTTTTTTGTCAGTCCATTTTACGCCCGACATATCTGGACGCCAACCTAAAGCAAAGGCTGTGTCGTTAATATATTTTTCAGCATTACCAATGGTTACTGCACCAAAACCATCATTTAAGGTACAAGCACCTTCACATAAACGATCTTGTGGACATACGCGGCCACATACCTCAGGTAATGTGTTGGTTTGATGGCAAAGCTCAGCAGCTTGGAAAATTTGGCCTTCAGCGATGAGCTTTAACCAGTTTGGAATGTAGTTATGTACAGGACATTTCCATTCGCAATATGGGTTACCACAACCTAAACAACGGTGAGTCTGATTAGTAACAGTTTCCGATGTAAAAGGCTTATAAATTTCCACAAATTCTGCTTTGCGGACAGTAATATCTTTTTTCTCTGGATCTTGGCGTGCTACATCCAGAAATTGAAAGTCATTATTTAGGCGTTCTGCCATGTCTCTCTCCGTGGGTAGGCGCGGTTTTCACTGTTGTCCGCACCTGCCTATGTCGTTGCAGTCGTGGAATTATTGTGGATCAGCTTGTGTGGTTTTCAAAAGCGTTTGCAAATTAGCAGCCTTTGGTTTCACAAGCCAGAATTTACGGCTGTAGAAATCGAACTCATTGCGGATTTTATAAGCCCAGGCACTACCTGTTTCTTTAATATGCTCATCGATAATACGCAACAAGAACTCTTTATGGTCTTCCATAGATTCTGTTGAAATACGATTTAAATCGATCAATTCGTGGTTGTAGTAATCTACAAAGTCATTGTCAAGGTCAAGTACATAAGCAAAACCACCCGTCATGCCCGCACCAAAGTTATGGCCTACTTTACCAAGCACAGTCACCACACCACCTGTCATATATTCACAGCAGTGATCACCAGCGCCTTCGATTACAGCAAATGCGCCCGAGTTACGAACCGCAAAACGCTCACCCGCTGTACCCGCTGCAAAAAGCTTACCGCCAGTTGCACCATACAAACAGGTATTACCAATAATTGCCGTGTTTTGTGTCTGGAAAGGTGAACCTTGTGGTGGGAAAATCGAGATACGACCACCTGCCATACCTTTACCCACGTAGTCGTTTGCATCACCTTCAAGACGGATGTGTAAACCACCAGCGTTCCATACACCAAGTGACTGACCAGCAGTACCAGTCAAGTTCATGACAACCGGATGTACTTCCATACCAAGGTTGCCATAACGGCGAGCAATTTCACCTGACACACGAGCACCGATCGAACGGTCACAGTTCACCACTTTGAAGTTGAACTGACCGCCTGCACTTGATTCAATTGCAGGAAGCATTTCAGCAACCATTCTTTCAGCCAATACACCTTTATCAAATGGGGCATTACCTTGTACTTCACAGTACTGGGCTTTACCGTCAGCAGATGGATGAGATGTTAACAATGCACTTAAATCAAGATGAGCATGCTTTTCAGTTTCACCTGGCAACACTTCAAGTAAATCAACACGACCAATTAAGTCTTTCAACGAAGAAACACCTAATGCGGCTAACCATTCACGCGTCTCTTCCGCAATAAAGTGGAAGAAATTGATGAGCATTTGTGGCTCGCCAATATAGTGTTCTTGACGTAAATGGTCTTGTTGAGTTGCAACACCGGTCGCACAGTTGTTTAAGTGACAAATACGTAGATATTTACAACCTAAAGCAATCATTGGGGTTGAACCGAAACCAAAGCTCTCAGCACCCAAAATTGCTGCCTTGATGACATCAAGACCAGTTTTTAAACCACCATCAGTTTGTACACGCACTTTCCCACGCAAGTCATTAACGCGGAGTGCTTGATGCGCTTCACTCAAACCAAGCTCCCATGGAGAACCTGCATGGTGAATTGATGAAAGTGGAGATGCGGCTGTACCACCGTCATAACCAGAAATGGTAATGAAGTCTGCATATGCTTTAGCAACACCAGCGGCAATTGTACCTACACCCGGTTCAGATACTAGTTTTACCGAAACCATTGCTTTCGGGTTAACTTGTTTCAAGTCAAAAATTAACTGAGACAAATCTTCAATTGAGTAAATATCATGGTGTGGTGGAGGTGAAATCAGTGTTACACCCGGCACTGAGTAACGTAAACGTGCAATTAAACCATTTACTTTACCACCCGGTAACTGACCGCCTTCACCCGGTTTTGCACCTTGAGCAACTTTAATTTGCAATACTTCAGCAGAAGTTAGGTACGCAGGTGTCACACCAAAACGACCAGATGCGATCTGTTTGATTTTCGAGTTACGAATTGTGCCGTAGCGAACAGGATCTTCACCACCCTCACCAGAGTTTGAACGACCACCAATTGTGTTCATCGCGATTGCAATTGCTTCATGTGCTTCTGGAGAAAGAGCACCTAAAGACATCCCTGCCGAGTCAAAACGAGGCAAAATATCTGCAACTGACTCTACTTGGTCAACTGGAATCGAATTCGTTATTTTTAACTTGAATAAGTCACGAATGGTTGCAACCGGACGGTTGTTAACCAACTCAGCATATACTTTAAAGTCTTCATACTTACCAGAGCGAACAGCCGTATGTAATGAGTTAATCACATCTGGGTTGAACGCGTGATACTCTTTATCAAATACGAATTTAAGCAAACCACCCTGATCAATCGGTTTACGATTTGACCATGCTGTAGCAGCTAATTTTTTCTGGTCTTTTTCAAGGTCAGCAAATGTTGCACCCTGAATACGACTTGGAACACCCAAGAAACACTGATCTACCACTTCAGACGATAGGCCCACAGCTTCAAAAAGCTGACCGCCACGATACGAAGCAACTGTAGAGATACCCATTTTCGAAAGAACTTTTAATAGGCCTTTCTCAATCCCTTTACGGAAGTTTGCTTGCGCATGGATCGGATCACCTAAAAGCTCACCTTTAGCAATCAAATCATTAATCACGTCATATGCAAGGTACGGATAAATTGCAGTTGCACCAAAGCCAAGTAATACCGCAAATTGGTGTGGATCACGTGCAAAACCAGTTTCAACCATGATGTTAGCATCAGTACGTAAACCAGTTTTAATCAAGTAATGATGTACAGCACCAGTTGCAAGCGCAGCATTTGCTGGTAAGAAACCTTGGCGAATATTTTTATCTGTCAAAACAATTAAAGTTTTGCCATCACGAACTGCTTGTGCCGCTTCTTCACAAATACGTGTAATCGCAGCTTGCAAACCTTCTTCTTCAGCATAATTTAAATTGATGTCAACAGACTCATAGCCTGCACGATCAATACTACGGATTTGCTGTATTTTTGAGTTAGACAGAACAGGACTCGAAATAATGATTCGATCTGCATGCTCTGGACCCTGCTCAAATACATTCTGCTCACGACCTAAACAGGTTTCGAGCGACATTACAATCGATTCACGTAATGGATCAATTGGAGGGTTTGTGACTTGCGCAAATTGTTGACGGAAATAATCGGTCACATGACGTACTTGACGAGACAATACAGCCATGGGCGTATCATCACCCATAGAACCCACAGCTTCCTGACCACTTTCAGCAATAGGACGCAACAACTGGTCGCGCTCTTCAAATGTCACCATAAACATTTTTTGAGCAGCTTTTAGCGCATCACCTGATAAACCTTGATCGACTAATTGTTCTTCAAGTTCAGGATTAGCTTTCAAGCGGATTGCATGATCACGTAACCATTCACGATACGGACGCATATTTTTAAGATGTGTATTTACATCTTTAGTATCAAGCACTTTGCCTGTTAACGTATCAACGACCAAAATTTGGCCCGGTCCAACACGACCTTTAGAAACCACATCTTCAGGTTCATAACCCCAAACACCAATTTCAGATGCTAAGGTAATGTAATCATTTTTGGTAACTACCCAACGTGCCGGACGTAAACCATTACGGTCAAGCATACAGATGGCATGACGACCATCTTGAATTACTAGGCCCGCAGGACCATCCCAAGCTTCCATATGCTTAGAGTTGAACTCATAGAATGCGCGTAAATCTGCATCTAAAGTTTCAACGTTTTGCCAAGCTGGCGGCACGAGCATACGCAATGCACGGAATAAATCCATACCGCCACCGACCAAGATTTCAAGCATGTTATCTAAGCTTGAAGAATCCGAGCCTGTACGGTTCACGATTGGATTAAGATCAGTTAAGCCGGGCAATAATGGGTTTTCAAATTTAGGAGTACGTGCCAATGCCCAGTTACGGTTCGCTGTAATGGTATTAATTTCACCATTATGCGCAAGGTAACGGAAAGGCTGAGCCAAAGGCCAGCGCGGTAAAGTATTGGTAGAGAAACGTTGGTGGAACACGACAATGTGTGACTTTAAACGTTCGTCTGCTAAGTCTGTATAGAACTCAGCAATCGCAGCCGGCATCATCAAGCCTTTATAGCTGATTACTGTTGAACAAAGCGTGTTCACATAAAATGACGAATCATTTAGTAATTGTTGTTCTGCACGGCGACGCGCCAAAAATAGTTTACGGTTAAACTCAACTTCTGTTACACCCATTGGACAGTTCACAATGACCTGTTCAAAAGCCGGTAAAGATTGAAGTGCAATTTCACCTAGTGCATCGTTATTTGTAGGGACAACACGCCAAGCTAGTACGCGTAAGCCATCAGCCTCAATTTCTTTAGTTAAAATATTTTTAGAGTGCTGCGCTAATGCCGGATCAACATTTAAAAATACAGTACCGACAGCAAAAACTTCGCTCAGTGTAATATCACTCAGTTTTTTTGCTTCATCACGAAAAAATTGCTTTGGCATCGCCAATAATAAGCCGCAACCATCTCCCGTCTTGCCATCTGCGGCAATACCACCACGGTGCGTCATGCAACTTAAACTGTGAATCGCGGTTTCTACAAGATGATGACTTGATTCACCCTTCATATGGGCAATCAGTCCAAAACCACAGTTATCCTTAAACTCATCAGGTTGATATAAACCTTGAGCGGGAGCTACAGTATTAGGCGATGGCATGTGCATAGCGTACCCTTCTTTCAATAAGGCTCTTTCGAGCGTCAAACAAACAACTTATTTCTGCGATATTGCCTATGGACGATAGTTAGCTCAATGTTTCGCAAAAAAAAATTTTGGGCTGATAAGCCAATATACGCTGTTCCATTTTTACGTACACTGGTTTTTGCTAGAAAAATGTTTTGACTTATTTCGCACTCTTTTAAAGCAGCTCGACCCCACGACTCTGCATAGACTTCACTCTTTAGAGCGCCAAAATAGTTAGCAGTACATTAATAAGCACAAGAATAAAGCAAAAAATATGCCAAGATAGTTTTTACAACTTAAGTGTTTATATTTCTTAAAAATAGATCGGTTTTATTCTGGTTATCATTTTAATAAATGACCAAATATGCACCACACTTGATCAAAAATTATATATATCTTTTATTATTGCACTATATTTGTGCGAATTATTCTTACTATTAGTTCTCTCTTATGCCCTCATTTGTTGCATTTTTTGGAGGAGTCTCAGTTGCACGATTTTGTTGAGCCTTTTTTAGCAGTATCAGCAGCAGAATTAGACTGATGTACATCCACAACATTTCCCTCTGCATCTCGGCGAATAATAGTTGTCCGAGTTGTAGAGTTCGTTGCTGGAGCAGCCACTTTAGGTTGCGCACTTATAGCACTATTTACACCTGTGCCCATGAGTAAAGACTCATCAATTTTTGGCAATGCAGCTGGACGTAAACGCACTTCATAAGTTTGGCTAATCCCACCTTTCATTTCATCCGCACCCAAGTCATTGACGAGTGGCACATAAGTCGAAAATTGTTGAGGTTGTGGCTTAATCGATTCAGGTAAATCAAGATTCAGTTGTGTTAACTGCTGAATTGCATCTTCAGAACGTTTAAATACACCATATGTCAAAACATATTGTTCAGATTGCTTATCGCCACTTAATCGGAAGTAAATAAATTTATTTCGGTCTGAACGATTCTTTAAAAAGTTTTTAATAATATCTTCGTCAGATGCACGGAACAGCTCAAGCGTCCATTGTTTCTTGTTTTCGCTGATAAATTTTGTACCGCGGAACTCCGCCTCATGCTGACCAGATACAACAGTCCGAGTCGTTAAATCCAGAGGCCTAACTTCATCAGTTAAAGCACCTAAGTTAGCTGTTGTTGCCACTTTTTCTGGCTGAATTTGCACTGGTGTGTCTGAATCGGCTGCTTTTTCAACTTCTACAAGCTTCTTACTATCAGTCATTACCCAGAAAAGAAAAGCCAGAAACAAGCAGACGATACCACCCACCAACCAGATATATTGTTGAACATTCTGCCAAAGTGTACGTGATACAGTCATGTGTTACCTTAATTTATTATCCGTGTAGATTTGCTAAAATAGCTTGTTTCATGAGTTCAACATCAAAGTCTTTAGTAATTACTGCTTGTCCAAGTTGCTTTAACAACACTAAACGTAATTGACCATTGAGGACTTTTTTATCATGTGCCATATATCCAAGGAATTCATCCAATGGAATTTTTGGACATGATATCGGCAAATTAGCGCGTTGAATAATTTTTTTTGTACGCTCTACATCATCGCTCGAAATCCAGCCTAAACGCTGTGATAAATCAGCTGCCATGACCATGCCAGTAGCTACTGCTTCCCCATGCAACCAAGTACCATAACCAAGGTAAGATTCAATCGCATGGCCAAATGTATGACCTAGGTTGAGTAAAGCTCTCTCACCTTGCTCTTTTTCATCGTTTGCAACAATACGGGCTTTATGGGCGCATGAACGATAAACAGCTTCTGCTAAAAGATTAGCATCTCGTCCAACCAATCCATCCATATTTTGTTCTAACCAAACTAGAAAAGTCAGCATCGCCTAACAAGGCATATTTAATAACTTCTGATAATCCAGCAGACAACTCTCGATCTGGTAAAGTATCGAGTTGAGCCATATCAGCCAAAACAACTTGAGGTTGCTGAAATGCACCAAGCATGTTTTTACCCAGTGGATGATTAATTCCTGTTTTACCACCTACACTTGAATCTACTTGTGAAAGAAGTGTGGTAGGAACTTGAACAAAATATACACCACGTTGGAAACATGCTGAGGCAAAGCCAGCCATATCACCAATAACACCACCACCTAAAGCTAAAACCGTACAGTCTCGGTTAAAACCAGCTTCAAGTAATGCATCAAAAATTAAATTTAAATGTTGAATATCTTTATATTTTTCACCATCGGGCAAAATACAAGTAGCTATAGTTTTACCCAAACTTTTTAACGCTTCTTGATAGTGAGACAAATATAAAGGGGCGACAGTTTCGTTACTCACAATCATGACCTGTTGACCATGAATATAAGGCTCAAGCAACTGCTTAGGATCAAGTTGACTGCCAATAAAAATAGGGTAACGGCGTTCGCCTAATTCAACATGTAAAGTTTGCATGAGTTTATTAAACCACGAGTAAGTTTGGCTATTTTAGCGTGTTAGACAAAATAAGTTGCAAAATCTTTTGAGCAAGATCGCGTGCAGCACCCTGATTGGTTTCAATCGTGTAATGAGCAACTTCACGATATAAAGGATCACGTGTTTTTAACAAATCTCGTAATTTTTGTTCAGGATTTTCAACTTGCAATAGAGGTCTGTTTTTATCGCGATAAGTGCGTTGTAATTGTAGTTCCACGGGAGTGTAAAGATAAACAACAATACCACGCTGCTTTAGAAACTCACGATTGGGGGCTTGAGTAATCGCACCACCGCCTGTTGCTAAAACCAAAGCCTTACGGGAAGTTAACTCATTCAACACGATGGTTTCACGAGCACGAAATCCGAATTCCCCTTCTTTTTCAAAAATCCAAGGAATAGTGGCGCCTGTTTTGCGTTCAATTTCATGATCACTATCTAAAAATTCACGCCCTAATATTTCGGCTAAATGACGTCCAACGGTTGTTTTTCCTGCTCCCCATGGGCCCTACCAAATAAATATTTGGCAGGGTTTCAAACGCTTTGCTTGGCAAGGCGCCACCTATTTCAATTGCTTTCATTAAAAAATATATTAATGATTTCTCACCAAAGTGTCATTAACAATTCGTGGCGTAACGAAAATCAGTAACTCTTGTTTATCATCAGATTTCACATCTTTTCTGAATAAATGCCCAAGTACAGGAATATCACCGAAGAAAGGAACCTTGGTTTGTGAGTTAGATGTGGTCTGCTCAAATACCCCTCCTAAAATGACCGTTTCACCGTTATTAACCAATACATTAGTGTTAATCTGATTTTTATTTAAAATTAACTCACCATTAGGAGCTGCACCAGCAACGGAATCTTTTGAAATATCTAATTTCATTTGGATCTTACCGTCAGGTGTAATACTTGGCGTCACGTTTAAGCTTAACAGCGCATCTTTAAATGATGTACTTGCTGTGGCACCCGCAGCAGAATTAGTCGTGGTTTGATAAGGAACCTGTTGACCTGTCGCAACTTTCGCAGGTTGTTTATCTGCTGTCATCACTTTAGGCGTAGAAATAACCTCACCATAGCCATCGGCTTGTAATGCGGAAAGTTCAAGATCAAGCATAAAATCAGACATGCTAATTAAACCAAAGGCAATACTTCCAGCCGGATTGGTTACCCCCAAATCAACGTTTAAATTATCTGGCCGTTCAATCGTGTATTTACCGTCATCATCTGGTTCTCTTAAATTCCAAAGCGTCTTATCACTACCACCCACCAACAAACTGTTATTACTGTTCACTCCTTGAGATAATATTCCCCACTTAACCCCCAGCTCTTTGGTAAATGAAGTAGATGCTCTTACAATTCGCGCCTCAACCATGACCTGCTTAACTTGTACATCCAACAAATCAATCATTTTACGAATTTGGTCAATTGACTGAGCCGTATCATTAATAATTAAGGTATTGGTACGATCATCTTGAGTGATCGTTCCACGTGGACTCAGTAAACTTCCTACGTTATTTCCTAAACTATCAACACCCGTATTTAAGTTAGTAGAAGTTGAAGTACCTCCCCTGAAGTATGCTGCAAACCATTACTATTATTTGAGCCTTGAGTAATTAAACCCATAATATCCTGAGCTTGTGCATATTTAAGTTGAATATACTCAGTTTGCAATGGAGCCAGTTTGACACTCTGCGCGACAGCTTTTGCTTCTTCTTCTTCGGCCTTAATTAACTCTGTAACAGGAGCGATCCAAATGACATTACCATTTCTGCGTTTATCAAGATTTTTGGTCTTTAAAATAATATCAAGTGCCTGATCCCATGGAACATCTTTCAAGCGCAAAGTAATATTACCCTGAACACTATCGGCAGCCACCATATTAATGCCCGTAAAATCAGCAAGTAACTGTAGAACTCGACGGACTTCAATATCTTGGAAATCAAGAGAAAGCTTATTCCCAGAATAATTAGGCGTCTTATATAAAGAAGTTACATTTTTATCCTGAGGTCGCTTTAAGCTAATGGTGAGTTTATTCTCCGCCTGATAAGCCATATATTCATAGCTACCAGTAGATTGAATTGTAACAATACCATTGCCCTTTTCGTTATAAGATTCAATTGTAGAAACAGGGGTTGCAAAGTCATTTACGTTTAAGCGACGAGCTAAATGCGTCGGTATTTTAGAGCCTAACGTTCTGATTACAACTTTGCTGCCTTGTTGTTGAACATCAACAGGAGTATTACTTCCCAATAAATCGATAACAATTAGCCCTTCACCTTGGCCACCACGCTGAAAACCAATATTTGAAACACCCTGAGGTTGAACCGTACTTGTTGGTAAAGGTTTAATAACTGCTTGAGCTGAATTAATCTTTAAAATAAAAGTATTGCCTTCTATGCGCGTTGTAAACGCACCTGCCTCTTTTAAATTTACAGTTAAACGTGAGCGCTGATCGTCAGAACTTACATCAACCGAGCTCGCTTCATTTGTACCAATCGCCACTTTTGACTGTGTTAAATTCTGCTGAGCTTTATTAAAATCCAAAATCAAACGTGAAGGATTTTCAAGTTGGTATGCCTGTGGTTGCGGTGGCAAACCATTAAACATAACTCTAATTTCTGTACCCTGACCTGCAATTTGTGTCGGTACAATATTGGTCATGCTGACCTGTGCAGAGGCAACCTGCATAAGTGCAATGGCTACAGCCCCCATAGAAAACTGACGGAATACGTGATTCATTGTCTGACCATCCCCAATTAAATAATCTTTAAAAATACTTTTTCTTTGTTATTCCCTAAATTTTAGGGTGCGGGCCCAATTAACACTAAGGTTCTTGGTCTCTCCACATAGCCTTCGCGCCCATCAGGGACAATTTCCACCAGATCAATCTGAGTTGGACCAATATGGGTAATACGCCCTTGATTCATCCCGATATAGTTCCCCACCTGCACTCGCTCAATTTGCTGATCAGGTGATTGGATAAGAGCCAGCACTTGCCCACGGTTGTTACGGATGCTTCCTTTCATGTTTAAGGACTCTAATGCATAACTTTCTAGAGGCTGGGGTGCACGTGAGAAATTCGGATAGACTCGTTTTCCTGCCATAATTTTGAGCTCAGCAGCCAGTGAGCTTGGTAAAAATGGGCTCTTTAACTGATGAGCCGCATAATTAAACTGTGGTACAGGTGTGAAAACTGGTGCTGGGTCTATCGGCTGTGGTGGCTGATTACGTATATTTGCCATTTGCTGATTTACAGCGTCGATTCTTGAGTCACATCCGACTAAAACTAAACACGCCAAAATAGAAAAAGAAATTTGCTTAAGTTTCATTGTAATGCTCCTATTTCGACTGTGTATTAGCAGTAGAGGAAACAGGTGCTACTGAAGCCGAAGCGTTGTTTTCCGGATGTTCAGTATTTTCTACGGCGCCCATATAACGATAAGTTTTTGCTTTAATAGAATAATTAAGTACAGGAATATCTGATTTACTATCTTTGTCAGGTGCAGCTTCTACAACAAAATCATGCATGGTCACAATACGTGGTAGTGCTGCAATACTACTGACAAAAGCACCAAAAGCGTGATAATCGCCGGTTGCTTCCATCGTAATAGGCTGTTCAATAAAGATTTCTTGCTTCACTTCATCTTCTAAACGGATATTTTTAAACTTCAGGCCAGAATTCACCCCAGTTAAGTTAATATCTTCAACCAAGCTTGGAATTTCAGTTTCTTTTGGCAATTGCTCTAACTGCTGATTAAAGTTTGCTTGCATATCTTGAAGTTGAAGCTGATATTGCTGCAAGTTACGTAATTTTGAATCTTTTTCTCGAAACTCATTCAACAAATTACTTTCTTGTGCCTGTGCATTATCAATTGCTTGTAGCTTTGGCTGAATGACAACAAAATATCCCAAAGCCAACACAGCAAAGAAAATAAAAATCCAGCAAGTAATTTTCACAGATAATGGCCAGCTACCATAACTGTTCATATCTAGTGTATTAAATTGCTGAAGAAATTTTTCTAAAGTGATCTTTTTTTCTTAGATGGCGCTTGCTCTAACAACAACTCATGAAGTTCATCCAGACTCATTTAACCGCCCCCTTATCCGTACTTACAGACGTATTGGCGGTATCATCTGTTGTGGTCACCCCCGCTTCGCCCAAATCAACAGTCACAACAAAACTACCATAGCTATCTTCCACTCTAGGAAGCAGCGAACTCGCAGTCTTATCTTTTTTCTCTTCAGTCGTCAAGAAAGAGTTCATAAAAGCGTTGCGATACCATGATGATGCTTCGAGACTACGTAATAACTCCGCAACCGTATTTGGACTTTCAGCTTTACCTTCAATAGTAAATTTATCTCCAGTTCGGCTAAATTTAGTCAAATACATCGCTGGAGGAGTTACGCGTACCAATTCATCTATCAAACGCACGACAACAGGGCGCTGACTTTGCAATCCCTGAATAAGTTTCATACGCTCGATAATGGCATCACGCTGTTCTTGCAGACCATTTAAGGTTTTAAGCTGTTGATCTAAACTCTGGTTTGTAATGGTAATGAGTTGATTCGCTTGTTCTTGATCATTTAATTTTTGATTCAAATAAAACCACCCAGAAAATACAGTGGCGATCCCCAAAACAACGACCCCAAAACATAAAATAATAAATTGTTTTTTACGTTGCTCCCTAAGCCCATCACGCCAAGGGAGTAAATTAATTGTTGCCATTAATCAAAACTCCTTAAAGCCAAGCCACATGCCACCATTAATGATGAAGCATCATTTTCCATTTTTTGAACGTCGACTTGAGGAGAAAAACCCATTTGTAAAAACGGATTGGCAATGGTTACACGGTAACCAAGTTTTTGCTGCAACAATTTAGCAAGCCCAGGAATATTGGCATTCCCACCAGCGAGTAAAATATGGTCAATTTCATTGAATTGTGATGAAGAGAAGAAAAATTGTAGAGATCTGGCTGCTTGCTGTACTACAGCATCCAAAAATGGCTCTAAGACTTCGATGTCATAATCATCTGGTAAAGAGCGCTCTTTTTTAGCTCGTCCCGCTTCTTCTAAAGACAAACCATAACGGCTTTGAATTTCCAAAGTAAGCTGTTTGCCACCAAAGACTTGTTCACGGGTATAAATGATTTTGCCATTTTGCATAACCGATAATGTCGTCATGGTATGACCGATATCTAAAATACCAATGGTATTTGCACCCATTGGTAAGCTATCAGCAAATACACTAAAAGCACGCTCGACAGCATAACTTTCTACATCAGCAAGCTTAGGCGTTAAGTCCACCAGTTCCAGTACTTCTACTCGTGTTTCAACATTTTCTGTTCTTGTTGCAACTAAAAGTACATTCACGCGGTTTGGATTAGGCAGTCGGTCTGGTAAAACCTCAAAATCAAGGCTCACTTCATCCAAAGGGAACGGTATATATTGCTCCGCATCTAATCGAATCTGAACTTCTCGTTCATCATCATTCATATCTGCATCCATTTCGATGGTTTTATGAATAACCGTCGATGTTGGAACAGCTATTGCAGCGTTACTGGTTTGGGGATTTGCTAAATTCATCGCCCGTTCCAAAGCTTCCGCAACCGCTTCTGGATTCAAGATATTTTTTTCAACTACACTGTTCTCGGGTAAAGGCATCAAAGCATAGCTTTCCACCCAATATTTACCGTTCTTAACAGAGAGCTCTAACAACTTAACAGAAGTCGAACTAATATCGACACCTATTAACCCCTTATTCGGTTTACGATATAACCTGAGCACACTATTGTCCTATTATTTTTTTATCCCCAAAAAAAATTACAAACCAATAATCTAGGTCTTTATTTTTACACGGATACAATATCTCATCTAACAATCCGCATGTCTAAAGGCTATACTGACCATAATTAGTTTGTATTCGATCTTATTAAAGCTTACTTATCATGAAAAAGCTATCCAGTTTGGGCTTCGTGCGTCCAATTTTTTTGATCATTATTATTATCTTAGTCTCACTTCCGATGGGCTTTTATGGCATGTATCTCTATATTGCCCCATCGCTTCCAGAAATGAGTTCACTAAAAAAAGCTCCGCTTTTAAAACCACTACAGGTCTACACATCAGATAATCAACTGATTGCTGAGTATGGTGGTAAGCTTTCTATTCCAGTTGAATACAAACAAATCCCTCCTGCTTTTATTCATGCATTTTTAGCAGCAGAAGACTCATCTTTCTTTGAACATAGCGGGATCAGTTTTAAGGGTTTAGGGCGTGCTTTAAGTGAAAGTGTGACGGGTTCTGATGTGCAAACTGGTGGCTCAACCATTACCATGCAGGTTGCAAAGAACTATTATTTGAGTCCAGAAAGAACTTTAAAACGTAAAATCACCGAGATCTTTTTAGCTCGAAAAATTGAGCAAAATTTATCAAAAGAAGAAATTCTCAGTCTCTATGTGAATAAAATCTTCCTAGGAAAAAATTCCTATGGTATCGCAGCAGCAGCCAAGATTTATTATAACAAAAGTATTAATGAGCTAAGCATTGCTCAAATGGCAATGATAGCAGGTCTGCCAAAAGCGCCTTCTAAATACAACCCTGTGGTTAATCCTGAGCGTGCACTTGAAAGACGTAACTGGATTTTAGGTCGTATGTTACAGCTGGGTTATATCTCTCAAGCAGAATATCAAAAAGCTGTAGCTGAACCGATCAACCTCAACATGCCCAATCGGGATTTAAATAATATTCATCCATATGCAGGTGAAATGGTTCGTTCAGAGCTCGTAAAACATTTTGGCGAACAAGCCATTGATTCGGGCTATAAAGTTTATACAACCATCAATGCTAAACGCCAAGCGATTGCAGAGAAATCTGTGCAAGACGGCCTTGAAGCTTATGACCGTCGTCATGGCTGGCGTGGTGCAGAAGCACACGATAAACCATTAAGTGAATTTAGAGCATATGCCAACACCTATCCAGCACAAGTTACCAAGGTAAATAGCAGCTCTTTTGAAGCATTAATGCAAGATGGCACAACCATTACTGTACAGTGGTCAGGTATGTCATGGGCCCGTCCCTATCGCAATGCAAATAGTGTAGGTGGTGCTCCTTCCCGTGCATCTCAAATTGTTCAAGTTAAAGATATTGTTCGCTTACGTCCAAATGAAGCAAAAACCGCTTGGTCTTTAGTTCAGGTTCCAAAAGTTCAAGGTCAACTCATTGCAATTAACCCGAATGATGGTTCAATTGAAGCAATTGTAGGTGGTTATAATTTCTATCAATCTAAATTCAACCGTGCTTTGCAAGGCTGGCGCCAACCAGGTTCAACAATTAAACCTTTTGTCTATGCATTAGCACTAGAACGCGGTATGACGCCGTACAGTATGGTTAATGATAGTCCTATCACGATTGGGAAGTGGACACCGAGAAACTCAGACGGTCGTTATTTAGGGATGATTCCATTACGCCGTGCTTTGTATTTATCTCGTAATACCGTATCTGTACGTCTGTTACAGACCGTCGGGATTGAACGTACTCGCCAATTATTTATGGATTTTGGTTTACAAGAAGATCAAATTCCACGTAACTACACCATTGCCTTAGGTACTCCTCAAGTCTTGCCAATTCAAATGGCAACTGGATATTCGACTTTTGCCAATGGCGGCTATCGCATTCAACCGCACTTTATTCAACGTATTGAAGATGCATACGGTAAAGTGATTTATGAAGCTAAGCCAGAATATGCATGTATTCCATGTATTAACGCACCTGAAACAACTGATGACGAGCAGAAAGTTACGACAACAGATGATGAAGTGATTGAAGTTACAAATAAAGATGTAGAGCAGAAAGAAAAGGCTGCCAAGCAACTTAATCTTAAACAGACTGATAAAGTGAACAGTGAATATCGTCAGGCACAGCGTATTTTAAAATCAAGTTCTGCTTATGACATGGCTAATATTTTAAGAGACGTTATTGAACACGGTACAGGCCGTGCTGCGCTTAAAATTGGTCGTAATGACTTAGGCGGTAAAACAGGTACAACCAACGATGCAAAAGACGCATGGTTTGCTGGCTTCAACGGCAAGTTAGTTACTGTCACGTGGGTCGGATTTGACCAACCGACGACACTAGGTCGTCGTGAGTATGGTGGTATTGCTGCATTACCGATCTGGATCAACTTTATGGGTCAAGCATTGCAAGGTACACCATCAGCTTGGGTTCGCCTCGACAAAGATGCTCAAGCACCTATTTCACGTGACAAAAATCAAGCGGTAGTAGAAGTTAGCGATAAGAAAACCTATCGCGCAGCTCCTCCATTGGCTCGTCCGCTATATCGTCCAGCACCACCGCAACCGAAGCTCAACAATAATAATGACTTTGCCGATTTACCTGGTGAAGAAATTGTTATTCCGTCAAAAGCTGCGCCTCCTGCTATGAAACCTTCGCAGGAACCCGCGCCTAAGCGAGAAAAAGATGAACTAGAAAATCTGATTAATCAGATTGAATAGCAAAAAAGAAGCCATCATCAGATGGCTTCTTTTTTTGCGCTTCAAAAATAGTCTTTTAGCTAGCTTCTTTATTACGCTTCTGAAAGACATAAATTTGAAAAGAGGCCATTACTTCTAACTGCGACTGCTGCTCTAACTGCAAACGACGCTCGGGAGAAGCTTTATATGCATAAGGCGTCATAGCAATCAGATTTTTTAAAGCCTGTTGATCAAGCACAAAAGGGGCATCAATAATTTGCTCTTGCTTTAGCTCAAACAAATCTTGCAACTGCTCTACAAACTTTTCTGGTGTGTGCGGGTTAACCTGCTCAAATAAAGCCTCACGCATTGCATACAAATGTTCAGATGCAGGTGTGACAACAATTAAATACCCATCATCTTTTAAAACACGTGCAATTTCTGCCTGTGGAATTGGGCTAAACAAACTGGTACATGCATCCATGCTTTGATTAAGCACCGGTAAAGTCGCACCGGTTCCTACAACCCAAGTCACTTCGGCATTGAGCTTTGCTGCGCGCTGCACCGCATTTTTTGCAATATCAACACCAACACATTGCTCAACTACTTGCTGCATGGCACTTGTGTAATAGCCTTCACCACAGCCAATATCAAGTACGGTTTTTACGCCTAGCTGTTTTCAATAAAGCGACTACAGCATGTTGTAAAGGCTGATAATAACCACCTTGTAAGAAAGCTCGTCGCGCATCGACCGACTCTGGCGTGTCTCCTGGGTTTTTACTATGTTTATGTTGCACAACATGTAAATTGACATAACCTTGTTTAGCCACATCATAACTATGCCCCAGCTCCACATCGCCAAGTTTTTTCATTTAAATCCAGAGGCTGACGACACACAGGACACATTAAAATTTGCTTAGTCACTTTTAATTATTCTCTTGTTCTTTTTGCTGTAAATAAGTCTTTGCCTGCATTCCCACAAATGTACGCCCCGCATTTGTTCCGTTAATCCATTCGTCCACCTGAAATAAATCAAACAGACCAACCTTGACTAAAGTTGGAATTGCGATCTTTAATTCCTCTTCAATCTGTCCTCTTTGCCCTGCATTATATAATTCAATATTATGCAACATTGTAGCGACAGTTCCTGTTTGTACCTGACTTCCATCTTTAAGTACGACCTGAGGTAACACCTCACCCTCACCAACCACTTTTTGATTAATTACAGATAATTGGTCTAGACCAGCAACTTTTGTCATTCATCTCTCCAATAAAAAAAGCCAGTAGAACTGGCTTTATATTGACACTAAAATAAGATCTATCGCAATTTTAAAGTCATTAGACCTAAAACTACTAATATAATTGTAATAATCCAAAAACGAATCACAACTTGGGTTTCTTTCCAGCCCTGCTTTTCATAGTGATGATGCAACGGCGCCATTAAGAATACGCGTTTATTACGCATTCGCAACGATCCAATTTGCAAGAAGACAGATACTGCTTCCATAACAAACACACCACCCATAATCGCAAATACGATTTCTTGGCGTACCATGACAGCAATTGTTCCAAGCATCGCGCCTAAAGCTAAAGCGCCAACATCACCCATAAAGATTTGAGCAGGGTGTGCGTTATACCAAAGAAATGCCAAACCTGCGCCAATCATGGCAGAGCAGATCACAACAAGCTCAGAGGTATATTTCACATATGGAATATGTAAATAGTTAGCAAAGCGAATGTCACCAGACAAGTAAGCAAATACACCTAAGCCCGTAGCCACCATTACAACAGGCATGATCGCCAAGCCATCTAAACCATCAGTTAAGTTAACTGCGTTAGAAGCACCATTAATCACCAGATAGGTAAATACAATAAATGCCAAGCCTAAAGGAACAATTGAGAGTGGAATTGAAAGATTCTTAAAGAAAGGAATCAATAAATCCAGCATATTTGCAGTATGTTCTGCATTGGACTGTTGAGTTGCAATTAAATATAACGCAATACCAGCACC
This sequence comes from Euborellia annulipes, assembly GCA_023213315.1. Taxonomy (NCBI): domain Eukaryota; kingdom Metazoa; phylum Arthropoda; class Insecta; order Dermaptera; family Anisolabididae; genus Euborellia; species Euborellia annulipes. The sequence continues at coordinate 44,519 of JAKCPI010014350.1, read as the reverse complement.
AAGGGATGCAACAGAAGTCCAGAAAAACTTCTTACGTGCAGGTAAACCTGCATTGTCTTTATAGCGAATTTTAATCCAGTCGTCTGCCCAACCTACAGCACCGAACACAACCATTACACCAAGCACAATCCAGACATAAGGGTTAGATAAATCAGCCCAGAGTAAAGTACTAATACCAATTGAAAGCAGAATTAAAATCCCGCCCATCGTTGGTGTACCCATCTTTTTAGCATGATTTTCAGGAGCAAATGAACTTACTGCCTGACCGTATTTTAACGCTTGTAATTTACGAATCATGATCGGTCCGAGGACCAAACCAATGGTCAGGGACGTTAATACACTGAGTAAAGAACGTAATGTTAAATAACGAACGACCTGAAACGAACTGTGATAGCCCGCAAGTTGTTCAAACAACCATAACAGCATTTAAAGTTTCTCCATCAAATCAGCCATCAACGTTTCCATATGAGTAAAGCGAGAACCTTTAAACAGGAAACTCATGGACTGGGGTTGATGTGTTTGGATTAGATTGATTAGAAATGGAAGCGCCTCAGCTTGTGTCTGAAATGCTTTCACTTTATTGGAATGAGAGTCTGCACCCTCGAGAGCGGCTGAAGCAAACTGCCCAACTGCAATAATATGATCTAAAGGAAGCTCGGCGAGATCATGACCTAAATCGTGATGCTCTTGCCAACTGCTATCTCCCAACTCACCAATATCACCCATTACCATCACTTTTATGCCTTGTTGCTGTAACAATACTTGTGCAGCAGCACGCATAGAATTTGGATTGGCGTTATAAGTATCATCAATAAATAAGTAAGGAGATTTTTGAATAAAGTTTAGACGACCTTTAGCACCCTGAGCTTGCTCTAGGCCTTGGACAATATCTTCAAGTCCAATACCAAGCGCCAAAGCAAAGGCTACAGCCGCAGTGGCATTTTGCACATTATGCTCACCGGCAAAAGGAAGCTTAACTGCACTCCTGCCTTGCGGCGTATGTAGGGTAAAATTTGTTGATTGAGGCAATAATTCCATATCTGTTGCATAAATATCGCCCCCTACGCCAAATGTAGAAATGCGATGTGCTTTTGCAGCCTCATGAATCTCAGCAGTAAAGTCATCTTGTTGTGGAACGATTGCAACGCCATTTGGTAAAATATGACGATAAATTTCTGATTTAGCGCGGCAAATACCTTCACGGCCACCAAATTCACCCAAATGGGCTGTCCCAATATTTAAAATGCCGGCAACATGCGGCTGAACCAACTTAGAAGTATAGTCAATTTCACCCTTATGACTTGCACCGAGTTCCATTACAGCAAATTGATGTTCTTTTCTGAGTTCAAGCAACATCATGGGTACACCGAGGTCATTATTTAAATTACCACGAGTGATTAATGTCGGAGCTAAGCGCGATAAGATACTTCCCAACATTTCTTTAGTTGTGGTTTTACCACTACTACCCGTTAAAGCAATTACTTTTAATTGTGAATTTTGCTCACGACGATAAGCTCCAAGTTGCCCCAGAGCCAAGCGAGTGTCGGCAACAACTAGTTGGGCAATATCTACATCTAGAGGGCGTTCAACAATTGCGATTTGACAACCATTCGTTGCAACCTGAGCTACAAAGTCGTGCGCATCAAAACGTTCACCCTTAAGTGCTAAAAAAACATCCCCAGTTTCCGCATGACGTGAGTCCGTCAAAATACGTTTAATGTCAGTTTGAGGGATCTGGTCTTTATGCCAGTAGCCCTGTGTTGCCTGTTGTAATTGCTGAGCTGTCCACGGTTCCAAAGGCACGGTACTGGTGGTTGAAGTATGCATAAAATGTCCTATTGTGCAGGGTAAGCAGCGTCTACAGTATGGTGTTGTGCAGCAATTGCAGATTGTACTTCGACAACATCATCAAACCAGTGGCGCACACCATTAATTTCTTGATAGTTTTCATGACCTTTACCAGCAATAACAACAATATCACCAGCTTGAGCTTGCTGTGCAACAAACTTAATTGCTTCACGGCGATCATGAATTTCCTGCATGCGATGTCCTGAAAAATCGATTCCTTGCTTCATATCAGCAAAAATTTGTTCAGGATCTTCGGTTCTTGGGTTATCCGAAGTCAAAATAATCGGATTTGCGCCGTCTAAAGCGGCTTGAGTCATCAGTGGACGTTTACCACGGTCACGATCCCCACCACATCCGAATACAGCCCAAAGTTGATTAGATACATGACGTTTTAGAGTTTTAAGTACCTGAATCAAAGCATCTGGCGTATGCGCATAATCCACAACAAATAAACGTTCACCATCACGAATGACCTGCATCCGTCCCGGCGCACCAATCAATTGAGGGACAAAAGCAACCAATGCTTCTAAATCAAAACCTGCTTGCTCAGCAGCAATAAGTGCTGCAATCAAGTTTTCGACATTGAAATGTCCCAATAATGGACTTTGAACAGCAAAAGAACCTTGCTGGCTGACTAAATTAAAAAGTCGCCCCTGCCAAACTGTAACTTAGGTCACTAATATAATAATCTGCTGTATTCTGAGTAAGCGAATACGTCAGAATCTTTGGCTGAGCAGGATTTTGTTTTGCTGCATTGATCATTAGAGCAGCATATTCATCATCCAGATTAATAACAGCTACTTTCAAAGAATTAAAACGGAATAAAAGAGCCTTAGCTTCAGCATAAGCCTCTAAAGTGCCATGATAATCCAGATGATCACGGCTCAAATTGCTATAAACGGCAATTTCAATAGCACAACCATTTAAACGGCCCTGCTCTAAACCATGTGAGCTTGCTTCCAAAGATGCAAAAGTTGCACCTTGTTTAGCATAGTCATGTAACGCATTTTGTAGCTGTAAAGCATCAAGTGTGGTATGCGTTGATGGCGTTAAGTCAGGCAAAATACCATTACCTGTTGTGCCCATCACAGCACAGTGCTGTTGTTGTGAACTAATTAATTCAGCAACTAGACGTGAAATCGTCGTTTTACCGTTTGTGCCTGTTACTGCAACAATACGTGCTGGTGTAACAGGATCTATATGTTGCAAATAACGCTCTTGCCATTCACCCATGCGCTGACGTACATCAGGACATACCCACTCATTTTCTACACCTAATTCAGTCTCACTAATGATAGCAAGTGCACCATTAGCAAGGGCCGACTCAGCAAATATACGCGTTTTTTCAGGTTGACTATAACTGGTCAAAGCAATAAAGATTTGGCCTGACTCAACCTTACGGCTGTCCAAACTAAAGCCATGGAAAGACTGCTTAGACCACTGTGCATCAATCTCGACTGGATTAATTTCTTGAAAAGAAACAGACATGGCTTACCTGCGAATAGGGTTTACTGAAGTATCAAGGGGTTTATCAAGCGGCACATTCATTAAACGCAATGACTCTTGCATAATGCGTGCAAAAACAGGAGCAGCCACCAAACCACCGTAATAACGGCCTTGTGGGTTTTCAACAACCACAATAACGGCTAAACGCGGGTCACTAATTGGTGCTACACCTGCAAATAAAGCACGGTATTCATTATTTGAATAACCTTTACGGTCTGCACGAAGTTTATGCGCCGTACCAGTTTTACCACCCACGCGATAACCCGGAATATTAGCTTGTTTTGCAGTACCACCAGGCATAGTCACCTGCTCTAGCATGAGCAAAACCTGATCGGCAATTTTTGGAGCAAGAACTTGCTCACCTTTAGGTGCCTGATCTAACTTATGTAGGCTTAAAGGCATTTTCTCGCCATGATTTGCAAGCATTGCATAGCCTTGCGCCAACTGGAGAATAGTCGCATTTAGACCATAACCATAAGCCATGGTTCCAATTTGAGAAGAGTTTAATTTACTTACCGGAAGCACTAAACCTGAGCTTTCCCCTGGAAATTTCACAGCCGAACGTTTACCAAAACCAGTACGATTAAAAAAGCTTGGCAGTGTTTCTTTTGGAAGTGACAATGCAATTTTTGCAGAACCTACGTTTGAAGACTTAATAATTACGCCACTTACAGTTAAAGCACCATAATTGTGGGTATCACGAATTGTATGCCAACCTAAACGCATTGAACCTGGAGAAGTATTGACAATGGTATTTGGCGTATATTGTCCAGTTTCCAATGCAGCAGAAACCGTAAATGGCTTCATGGTTGAACCCGGTTCGAACATATCAATCGCACCGCGGTTACGCATGGCATCTTTATTAGATAAACCGTTTTTGTCATTTGGGTTATATGACGGCCAACTGGTCATTGCCAGAATTTCACCAGTCTTAACATCTACAGCAATTGCGGTTGCCGAACGAGCATTATTTGCAACACCAGCAGCTGTTAATTCACGATACATAATGTACTGCAAACGTGAGTCAATACTTAAAGTGATGTTTTCGCCCGGTTCACCCTCGCGAATAACCTCTGAAACTTTTAAACGGTTCCCACGCTTATCACGAATAATTTTTTGTTCACCATCAACACCCGATAGCTGCTTATTCAGCTGCATTTCTAAGCCTTCAATACCTTGACCTTCACTGTTCGTTAAACCAATAATCTGGGCATTTGGCTGCGGCTGAGGGTAATAACGCTTATAGGTTTTCTCGGCATAGACCCCTTGGAAGTTACCCTTCGTAATGAGGTCTGCCTGTTGCGGTGGGATCTCTTTTTCAAAACAAGATAACGAGAACGTGGTCGTGCATTCATCTGTTTTTTAAGATCGGCACGATCTAAACCAACCACATCCGCCAACTCATCAAGATTCAAGTTTTTATCTGGTAATTGTCTTTTTAATTTACGATTATTCGGATCTTTCTTTAATTCCGCTGTAATTTGGTCATATAAATGCTTAGTATCGAAATAATCACGTGGATCCATTACGATTTTCATGATCGGTGTACTAATTGCCAAAGGTACACCATGGCGATCACTAATCACGCCACGCATCGCTTCCACACGCTCAGTACGCAAAATATTGGCATTGGCCTTGTTTTGTAAAAAATCCTTATTAATTATTTGTACATAAAATGCACGCGCAATTAATACAACAAAACAGAGTAGTACTACTGCCCAGAGCAGATAAAACCGCCACATATCAAAGGCAAGAGTTGGTTTTTCCGAAATAGACTGCTGTTTTTTCCGTGTTTGTTTTGTTCGCTTATCTACCATACAGCAAGGCCTTACTTATTTTGCTCTGAGGTCATTGGTAAAGAAATTACCACCGTTTCTGCAGCCGGTGGAGAAAACATCCGTAGCTGAGTTACAGCACGCGTACCAATCTGTGCCGTTGCACCAAAGGTTTGTTGCTCAATGAGCAAACGCCCCCATTCAGCATTGAGATCATCACGTTCACGCATATAAGAGCTAAGCTCTCTATAATCATGACGATATTCAAATACTTGAAATACCACCATCATGGCACTTATAAAAACAAGCGCCACCAATACTGTATACACCACAACTTTTTTAACCACTTTGTTTTCTGTGGTTGACGATTTCATCACTGCTTTTTCATTACGCGCCTTTTTTCTTCCAAGCGTTCAGCAACCCGAAGCCATGCACTACGTGAACGAGGGTTCGCTTTTACTTCTTCTTCACTCGCACGAACCCGTGAAATTTTCTTTAATCTTCTTGTATCAACCCGCTGCTCAGGCATTCCCCAACCGAAATCTTCTGCTAACGTAGATTCTTTTTGAATAAACTGCTTGATCAGTCGGTCTTCCAAAGAATGGAAACTAATAACAGCCAAACGTCCTTCCGGTTTTAGTAAGTCTACAGCTTGCGGCAAAAACACTTCAATATCTTCTAGCTCTTTATTAATAGCAATACGAATGGCTTGAAATGCACGTGTCGCTGGATGCTTATGTTTTTCCCATTTTGGATGAGCGGTTTTAACAACTTCCGCCAATTGAGCGGTCGTTTCAGTTTTCCAGCGAGTTTAATGGCTTTAGCAATACGTCGACTATAACGCTCTTCACCATATTGATAAATAATATTTGCTAATTGTTCTTCTTCAATTTTAAGCAACCACTCAGCCGCAGTTAAACCCTTAGAATTATCCATTCGCATGTCCAATGGACCATCTTGCATGAAACTAAAACCACGCTCTGCCTGATCAAGTTGAGGAGATGACACCCCTAAGTCGGCCATAATTCCATCAACACTCACCACTCCAATTTCCTGCATCTTCTCTTTGATATCAGCAAAACTGGCATGAATGATGGTAAATCTTGAATCTTCTTGTGCCAAAGCAGCAGCGACTTCCAATGCTTGAGGGTCTTTATCAAATGCGTATACTCGTGCATTTTCATCAAGTTTAGAAAGCAATAAACGGGTATGCCCACCTCGTCCAAAGGTTGCATCGATATACACCCCAGTTGTGCGATCTGCCAATAAGCTCTCAATGGTCTCGGAAAGTAAGACAGAAATATGCGACATAGGTGTTAAATCATAGCGTGAAAATGTAACTGCACATTATCACCTTGTTTATGGGCAACGCCAAACGGCTTTTGTAGGAAAATATTAATTTTTCATAGATAAAACCGTTTTGTTAGCACTTTTTAAGCAAAAAAAGAAAGCAAGCTCACTTTTTAAGTTTGCTGGCTTTCTTTATGAATATTTAACTTCTAAGTTTTCTTTTTGGAATATTGTTTTTAGATCATTTTATTTACTGCTTGCCATCATAAATTTGATCAAAGACAGCTCCATTAGCAAAGTGAGTTTTCTGAGCTTTCGCCCAACCACCGAACACATCATTAATGGTAAATAATTTAATTTTTGGAAATTGGGCTGCATATTTTGCTGCCACTTGCGCATTGCGCGGTCGGAAATAATGTTTAGCCGCCAACTCTTGCCCTAACGGTGAATATAAAAAGTTCAAATAGCCTTTTTGCTAAAGTTCGGTTGCCATCTTTATCTACGGTTTTATCTACAATTGCGACTGATGGCTCTGCCAAAATTGAAACTGAAGGGTAAACGATTTCATATTTATCTTTATCAGGTCCTTTAGTCGCCAATAAAGCTTCGTTTTCCCATGATAATAAAACATCACCAATGCCACGTTCGGCAAATGTTGTTAGCGAACCGCGTGCTCCTGAATCAAGTACTTTTACATTGTGATAAAGTTTTTTAACTAACTCACGAGCTTTGGCATCATTTCCGCCCGGTTGTTTTAAGGCATAACCCCATGCCGATAAATAAATCCAACGAGGAGCTCCCCCTGTTTTAGGATTGGGTGTAATAATCTCGACGCCCGGTTTGGTTAAATCATTCCAGTCACGTATATTTTTGGGATTACCTTTCCGCACTAGGAACACAACAGTAGACGTATAAGGCGCAGAATTATTTGGAAATTCTTTTTGCCAATTTGGCTGAATAAAACCAGCTTTCACAATCTCATCAATATCATTCGCTAACGCTAACGTTACAACATCGGCTTCTAGACCCGTGGCTACTGCCCGAGCTTGTTTACCAGATCCACCATGCGACTGTTTAAATTCAACATCCTGCCCTGTGCGCTGTTTCCAGAACTTACCGAAAGCCTGATTATATTCTTGATAAAATTCTCGGGTCGGATCATAAGAAACGTTTAAAAAGAAGTAGCAGCCTGAGCTGCTGTTACCGCCACTCCCAAGTACACAGCTACAGCCATTATTAATATTTTTTTCATTTACAAAATCCATCATTGGTTTTAGTTTTACTATATTTTTAATTTTATAATTTACAATCAATTACTTATATTAATATATTTTTTATTAATCTCTTTAAAATATATAGATAAGGATGTCTAAGTTATTTCATTTTTGAAATTTTTTGTAATTATTCTTACAACTTAATGAGGGCCTTCACTTTATCTACACATTAATTTGTTAAATAATGAAGCGCAAAGGATACATATGGCCTACATTTGGGTCGACTAGATTAAAATATAGATAATTTTTTGTAAAAAGTGTGACACAGTTCCACTTTTTTATTAAGATTTATGTTTAAATCGTAGCATTACCGTAATTTTACATTTCGTTAAACTCAAAAAATAGATGAAATGTAATGAACAGAGGGGATGATTAATAATGAAAATTCATTATGGAAAAGCGTTAAGCTTAAGTTTGGTGCTGAGTTTGGCATCACAGTTTTCTGCAGCAGCGGCACTTAAAGATACTCCAAATAAAATTGGGGCAGATAAGCAGACTTCACTTATTGAAAAAGCTTTAGATCAGCAAAAACGTAACCCTATCGTGTTACCTTCTACAAATGATGAGCTTAAAGTACTTAATTCAATTCGGGTTACCCCAACTCAAAACTTTCTTGCGGCTCAACACGAACGTTTTTCACGTTTTGTTCAGGCAATCTTCCAGCCGCATGCATCTTAAATTCTGAAACACCCCTCACCGTTTCAGCTTTAGCCCAGTCTGATGTTAAATAAAACGTCAGAATACTGGGCTTTTTCGTTATAATAGTTTCAATTTTTATTTTGACCCATTAGCTATGAAAGTTCGTACTCGTATTGCACCTTCCCCTACAGGTTTTCCTCATGTCGGCACCGCCTACATCGCCTTATTTAATATGTGTTTTGCGAAACAACATGGCGGAGAATTTATTTTAAGGATTGAAGATACAGATCAGCTTCGCTCTACTCCTGAGTCTGAAAAAATGATTTTGGATTCATTGCGTTGGTTAGGTCTAAATTGGTCGGAAGGTCCAGATGTGGGTGGTCCTCATGCACCGTATCGCCAATCTGAACGTATGGGAATTTATAAGCAATATGCATTAGAACTTGTTGAAAAAGGTCATGCTTTTTATTGTTTCGCTACAGCAGAAGAATTAGACCAGATGCGTGCTGAACAACAAGCACGCGGTGAAACACCAAAATATGACGGTCGTGGGTTAAAACTTTCTCAAGAAGAAGTGACTCGTCGATTAGAATCTGGTGAACCCCATGTCATCCGTATGAAAGTACCCGAAGAAGGTATTTGTAAATTTAATGACTTATTACGCGGGGAAGTTGAAATTCCTTGGGCTCAAGTCGACATGCAAGTTCTTCTTAAAAATGATGGATTACCAACTTATCATTTAGCCAATGTTGTCGATGACCATTTAATGGAAATCACTCATGTATTACGCGGTGAAGAATGGCTTCCATCTGCACCAAAACATCAGTTGCTTTACCAATATTTTGGTTGGGAAATGCCAACACTCTGCCATATGCCATTGTTACGTAATCCAGATAAATCAAAATTATCTAAGCGTAAGAACCCGACATCAATCAACTACTACCGTGATATCGGCGTTTTACCAGAAGCCTTGTTAAATTATTTAGGTCGTATGGGTTGGTCAATGCCGGACGAAAAAGAAGTGTTCACGCTACAAGACATGATGGATAACTTTGATATTCAACGTGTTTCACTCGGCGGTCCGATTTTTGATGTTGAAAAATTAAACTGGCTTAATGGTCAATGGATCAAAGGATTAACTCCAGGCCAATTGTTAGACCGTTTACTCACATGGAAGAGTGATCGAAGCACTTTAGAAGATATTGCGGCTGCCATTCAACCACGTATTAACTTACTTTCAGAAGCTGTAAATTGGGCTGGTTTCTATTTTAATCATATGCCACAAATTACCGCGGAAATGTTTGAAAGTAAAAAATTGACTCAAGAACAGGTTCGTCAAAGTTTACAATTTGCAATTTGGCGTCTTGAAGGCCAGTTCACTTGGAATAATGACACTGTTAGCCAAACCCTAATGGATCTTGCGAACCAGATGGAAATTAAATTACGTGATTTTATGCCAGCATTCTTTATCGCAATTGCCGGTTCAACCAGTTCAACACCAGTAATGCAGTCGATGGTCACTCTTGGACCTGATTTAACTTTCGCTCGTTTACGTCGCGCTTTAGAAATTGTGGGTGGACCAAGCAAAAAAGAAGTTAAAAATTGGGAAAAACTCAATGAGAGCTTAAAATTGCCGAAAAATGAAGCAACTAGCGAAGCTTAATTCACTTTTTTGTTGACGTGTGAGCGCATTCACCCTAGTATTGCGCTCACACAAACTGGGGTCATAGCTCAGTTGGTAGAGCGCTACAATGGCATTGTAGAGGTCAGCGGTTCGATCCCGCTTGACTCCACCACGCTCCTTTGTGTTTGCCTCATCAAGTCCCTATCGTCTAGAGGCCTAGGACATCGCCCTTTCACGGCGGTAACCGGGGTTCGAATCCCCGTAGGGACGCCAAATTTTGCTTTAAAAATTATTAAAAGACTCTATCGTCACCTTACTGTTTATTCTTTATCTCTTTCTAGATTGCACATTTGTCTATTTTATCTAAAATAGCGTCTTTCTTAATTCTCTCAATGTGTAATATGCAGCCATCTGACAATCAACTAGATGCTCATCAGCATCAGAACAGTACTGCACCTTTAAAAAGAGCCATGAGTACTCGCCATCTTGTTATGCTATCACTAGGCGGGGCAATCGGAACTGGTTTATTTTTAGGTTCAGGGGAAGTCATTTCACAAACTGGAGCTATTGGCGCAATTATTGCCTACATTCTTGGTGGCGCGATCGCTTACATGGTCATGCTCTGCCTAGGAGAACTTGCCGTACACATGCCTGTTTCAGGCTCTTTTGGTGCCTACGCTAAAAAATATATTAGTCCTAGTACAGGCTATATGATTTCTTGGATGTACTGGTTGACCTGGACTGCAACGCTTGGAACTGAATTTACAGCTGCGGCATTACTCATGCAGGAATGGTTCCCCCATATTTCAATGTGGATCTGGACAATTGTTTTTGCAATTACTATTTTTGGTTTAAATATTAGTTCAACTCGCATTTTTGCTGAGTCTGAGTTCTGGCTAGCGCTTGTTAAAGTCATTACCGTTATTGCTTTTATTGTGCTGGGCCTATTAGCAATTTTTGGTTTAATTCCTTTTCATGGTAGCCAAACTGCACCGCTATTTAGCAATCTTACAGCTCAAGGCTGGTTCCCACATGGTTTAATTCCTATTTTTACCACCATGCTAATTGTTAACTTTGCTTTCTCAGGCACTGAGTTAATTGGTGTTGCAGCAGGTGAAACCAAAGATCCCGCTCAAAATGTACCCAAAGCAATTAATGCTGCGATTTGGCGTCTTCTTATTTTCTTTGTAGGGACCATTATTGTTATTAGTGCGTTACTTCCTTTCCAGCTTGCGGGCTTAGGCAGTGAAGGCGTTAGTAGCAGTCCATTCGTTACCGTCTTTAATTATATTGGTATTCCATATGCGGATGACATTATTCGGTTTGTAATTATTACAGCTCTGCTTTCGGCAGCAAACTCAGGTCTTTACGCCGCTTCACGTATGATGTGGTCATTGTCGGAACAAAAATTACTACCTAGCGTATTTGCTACACTCTCAAAAAGTGGAACACCTATTGTTGCCTTAGTTGTAACAATGTTTGGAGCAATTCCAGGCTTGTTATCAGAACAATTCGCCCCTGAGACTATTTTTAAAAATCTGCTTGGCGTTGCGGCATTTACCATGGTTATTGTCTGGATGAGCATTTGTTTAAGTCAATTTAATTTTCGTCGCCAATGGTACAAATCTGGGCATACAGTTAAAGACTTACAATATGCTGCTCCATTATTTCCTATCGTTCCGATTTTAGGTTTTATTTTCTGCTTTATTACTTGTTTAAGTATGGCAGCAGACCCTGAAATGCGTGCTGGTTTTGTGGGTTGCCTAATTTTTACAGCTTTATGCTATGTCAGCTATTTTGTTTTTTACCGTAATAAGGTTTAAATTTCTCATCTCGAATTAAAAGTGTAGCAAAAAGCTACACTTTTTTTTGTCTACAGACTAGTTTTATCCAACGTCACGTTGTAGATTAAAATTTATATTAAAAACAATTGCTTGTATAGAATGAAAATTATATTTATCCACGGGATGAATCAACAGAATTACACATCACATCGCTTAAAAGAGCATTGGTTAAGAGTGTTTAAACTCGGCCTAAAACAGATGCCTTGCAAAGTTAATGTACGCGATCTTCATATTCATATGCCATTTTATGGCGATTTGATGAATAAATATCAATTAAGTAATCAATTAGATCTTACAACCTTGTTACCTAAAACATTTTTAAATAATTATTTACCTATTCATTTACATGAGAATAATCCCCCAACCAAAGAACACACTCCATTCATTCCTTTATTGTCGCCATCAGCAGATCAAGCTGAAAAAAGCTTTTCAGAACGACTCTATCTCACCTCTCAGCTAGTAAAGGATCGAGTACTTAAAGAATTGGTTGTTCTTTTAAACAACTTTCCAAAATTGCATGAGAGTTTGATACAGCAGTTTCTGATTGAAACTTATATGTACTTATCTAATCCTGAATTTATGCAAGAAGTAAATCAACGAATTTTAAAGAAAATACGAGAAGAGGAAGATTATATTGTCGTTGCGCACTCCCTCGGTTCAGTCATTGCTTATCGGCTACTTTCAGACCCTTCTTATCAATTTTCAGTTAAACGATTTATAACTTTAGCATCCCCTTTATCTTTTCGCGTCATTCAAAGTAAGCTCCCGAGTCCAATTGTCAGACCACCCCATATTGACGGTGAATGGTTTAATTTCTACTCTCAAGATGATTTTTTGACTGCATTTCCATTATGCGAACCACCATTTAACTTTGATCCACCTATTATTAATCAGAAAATTTTTACCTTTGCCAACCAGCCACATGAGATTTTAGGATATTTACAACACCCCTCTGTTATAAAGGCAATTATTGAACCTTTTCAGAAAAATGATGGCTAAATGTATATATTTTCTACAATTTGGGTTATTTTTAATCGCTTGATCGCTTTTTTTAATATTTCTTCAGAAAACTATTTGACAGTTTTATTAAATCGACCTAATATACGCCCACCTCTGAAACGTCCCTATCGTCTAGAGGCCTAGGACATCGCCCTTTCACGGCGGTAACCGGGGTTCGAATCCCCGTAGGGACGCCAGTAATTTTTTCAGATGTAATGCCTCACATATGTCCCTATCGTCTAGAGGCCTAGGACATCGCCCTTTCACGGCGGTAACCGGGGTTCGAATCCCCGTAGGGACGCCAAATTCTAAAAAGCCACTGCATAATGTCAGTGGCTTTTTTCTTGCCTAAAAAATGAAAAGCTAATCAATGACCAGCTTTTTCTATGCTCTGTTAGCTCGCAATTCCCACTTGCACTTCAAGGCGACCCGACTGTACTCGTAGTCCTCTAATTTCAAATTGATCTACCAATTGCTGGACCAGCTCTCGGCTTTCTCTCAAAATATTCAAACCCGGTAAAATACTGAAATCAGTCAAACTCAGAAGCTTTTCAACCATCCATGAACGGTTATTAATAAAGTCAATAAATCCTGCTTGCTCTAGGTCAATAAACCACATACGGTGGCCATCGCGTTGGATGCCAGGAATATCGCCAATCAAATGATTAATAAGTGATGGAATCGGCAACATATTCACGACTTCAAAACCAACTCGACCAATACGGCGCACAGCCCAATTTGATAATGTTCCCCCATGGCGAATCTGGACATCGAGACTTTCATCCATTTGACGTAGGCGCAAAAATTTTTCCTGCCCAATACGACATTCCAATACTTTAAAATCTAAACTTAAACGATACATGAAACGATGGTAATGCCCATCGATCTCGACTTGAAAACTGTCATTACCACACTTGATTTTAATATCATCAATTTCAGAGCGGTCTATGCGCTTACGAATTTGATTGTTTAATAGCATTTCGGGTAAATACAGCGTTAAGGTGCTCTTCCCCAAAAATGTACGTGCCATGATCAACGCGACTTGACGTGCAGTTTCACTGGTTTCAGACACCATATCTCGTACAGTGCCTGCCGCCAGATTTGTCATTCCGACAACTCCACGTCTGGTGTGAGTGGTCACTTGGTCGAGCGCATCTAATGCAGCATCCGCGACCCCTGCAATATTACGTGTCGTATCACTAGCGAACCCGACCGCATCTTGGGCATGTTGCAATGTCTTATGCAGTAATCGACGAGATAATGACTGTTTTGCGGTATCTGGGGTGACTACAACTGATGCTGTCGTTGTAGGCTTCGACTCATTGTCATCTTGTTGACCCAAGTCCCTATCTCCTTTTTATATTTATTCCACGTCCTATTTACGAGTATTTAAGCTCATTTATAGTGCTAATTACACTTCATTTTTCTGTAGATTAGCACGCTCTACACTATTATTTTAATTTTTATGTGTACGTATAAATCATCTGTTTTTTGTATTTCCTTGTTTATTCAAAATTAATTTTTTGCTCGTTCAAAGTACTTCATCGATATCTTACAAATTTTTTTCTTTTTCGACATTTCCGTTAGAATAGATTCAAACTGAATGTGGAGTTCCTATGCAATACCGTTGCCCTCAATGTCAAAGTGTTAAAATTATGCCTGTAAGCCAAGGAATTAACAGCGTAAAACCAGCAGTTCCTAAAAGCCTTGTTATCTTAATTCCTGCAATTTTCATGCTTTTACTCTTGGTTGTTATTAGCATTTTTATGTGGATTTTTGGCAATGGTGCAGGCAGCTCTCTTCAAATTGCAACAGTCGTTGTTTTTGTTGTGGCTGTAGGGGCAGGTTTTATGTTCTGGCGTGATTTGCCAGACTTTAAACTGTCTATGCAAGCATTTATGCAATCACAAAAACATTGGAAATGCCGTGACTGCAATAATGAGTGGGAAATCTAATGTATTATTCACATCAGTTTAATGCTGATGTGAATGTTTTTCCTCAGCATGTTCATGTGGAGCATGCTGGGCAGTGTGTTGACAATTAATTTCTGCATCATCTTCAATTTGCAAAGTAACCTCAGCAATCCCATGTTCGTGAGAAAGCATTTCAACTGCATCTTGATACAACTTGGTACGGTCCGCTTGAGGCGCAAATAAGTGCACCGTTAAATGAATATTTTTAGACGTAATTGCCCATACTTTAAGTTGGTGAATACTTTCCACACCATTTAAAGAAAGCAGATCTGTACGCAACTTCTCAATATCCACTTCTTCTGGTACACCTTCGAGCAAAATATTAATGCTCTGTTTAAGCAAAATCCATGTACGTGGTAACACCCAAAAACCAATGAGTACAGCAATCAGCGTGTCAATCCAATACCAGTTGGTGAAGTAGATAACAATTGCACCAATAATAACGCCAACTGAACCTAGTGCATCGCTTAGAACTTCTAAATAAGCACCTTTAACATTTAGGCTAGAGTCGGCATTCGACATTAGAATTTTCATTGAGATGAGATTAATCATCAAACCAATGGTCGCCACAATGAGCATACCCACGCTCTGGATCTCAGGTGGTTTAGAGAAGCGGATATAGGCCTCATATAAAATATAAACTGCCACCACAAAAAGCATGAGCGCATTAAATAAAGCAGCCAGAATTTCAAAGCGCTGATAGCCAAAAGTACGTTTATTATCGGCTGGACGTTTTGAAATTTGAATGGCAACTAAAGCAATTGCTAAAGCAGCTGCATCTGTAAACATATGCGCAGCGTCAGAGAGCAATGCCAAACTTTGTGTGATTAAGCCTGCAATGACCTCAACAATTAAAAACGTTGTCGTAAGCGCTAAAGCAATCGTTAGTTTCTTAGCGTTACCTTCAGTCACTACGGCATGACTATGATCGTGTTGTCCACCCATGTTGCGGACTCCTTATTATTTATCTTTATGATGAGGTAAAAGTAACAATGAATGCATCATTACTTTTACCTCTTTCAAACACTTTTTTGACTCAGATTCTGTAATCAAAAAAGATATCTCAAATCGATGACATTATGAATGCTCAGCGCTTTTCGCCTTGCTTTCATTCATCCATCGATAAATGACTGGTAATAAAACCAGCGTTAATATCGTAGATGAAATAATGCCACCAATGACAACTGTTGCCAAAGGTCGCTGAACTTCTGCACCAGTTCCAGTTGCCAAAGCCATTGGAATAAAACCTAGTGAAGCGACACAAGCCGTCATAAGTACGGGTCTTAAACGAAGGATTGCACCATTCCAGGTTGCGGTTTGAAGATCAAATTGCTCTCTAAGCTCTTTAATAAAGCTCAGCATCACCAGACCATTTAGAACAGCAACACCCGACAAGGCAATAAACCCGACACCCGCCGACATTGAAAGTGGAATATCTCTCAGCCAAAGTGCAATAAGTCCACCCGACAAAGCAAACGGAACACCGCTAAACACCAACAAGCTTTCTTTAATATTATGGAATACGGCTATGAGTAATATGAAAATCATAGCAAGCGCTAATGGAACAACTATTTTCATTCGTGCGGCAGCAGAAGCCAGATTTTCAAACTGACCGCCATATTCCAACCAGTAACCCGCTGGCAACTGTTCTTTTGCGAGCGTTGTTCTTAACTCTTGAACAAATGAGCCTAAATCACGCCCTTCTACGTTAGCGGTAATAATGACACGGCGCTTACCATTTTCACGCCCCACCTGATTTAAGCCTGAAGTACGCTCAACTTTAGCGACATCTTGAAGTTGGATTAGACCGCCATTTGGTAGCTGAATCGGAAGTTGGGCTAAGTTTTGAATGGTCCGTTGCTGATCCTCTAAGCGAATTTCAAAATCGAATCGTCGATCACCCTGTAAAATCTGACCTACATTTTGCCCACCAACACTTGCCGCCACAATGTCTTGAATGGCTTTGGCAGATAATCCATATTGCGCAGCCAAAGGGCGATTTATATCGACGCTCAACACTGGTAAACCGCTCGTTTGCTCCACCTTAACAGCTGCAGCACCAGAAATTGTCTGTATCTTTTGGGCCAATGTCTGAGCCTGTTCATTAAGTACTTGCATATCATCGCCAAAAATCTTGACGCCGATATCACTACGAATGCCCGAAATCAATTCATTAAAACGTAGTTCAATTGGTTGAGAAAACTCACTGTTATTGCCCGGTAATGTCGCCAAGAAAGCTTGCATACGTGAACGCAGCTCATCTAGCGTCTCTTTAGAGTTTGGCCATTGATCATGAGGTTTAAGCAAAATGACCGCATCAGAGATATTAGGTGGCATCACGTCAGTTGCAACCTCAGCCGTTCCTGTTCGCGCAAAAACAGCCTTTACCTCTGGAAAATTCTTCAAAATGAGCTTTTCAGTATTTTCTTGCATTCGCAGTGATTGCTCGAGTCCAGTACTAGGTGAGCGCATTTGCTGTAACGCGAAATCACCTTCACTGAGTTGCGGAGCAAATTCACTACCCATTTGGGTCGCTAACACGCCTGTGAGCACTAAAATACTCAATGCAAAGCTCAGAACAACGATCTTAAGTTGATAAGCCAGATCAAGAATATCTCGATATTTCTGCTTTAAAGCTTGCATCCAACGTGTTTCTTTTTCTTTCACTTCACCCGTAACAAAAAGAGCAACTGCCGCAGGTACAAATGACACAGAAAGAATCATGGCACCCAATAACGCCATGACCACAGTCATTGCCATTGGATGGAACATTTTCGCTTCAACGCCAGATAAGGCAAAAATAGGTAAATAGACCACTAAAATAATCATTTGCCCGAAAATAAGCGGTCGACGGGCTTGTTTCGCTGCAAGAAAAACTTCTTTGAATCGCTCAGTTCGCTTAAGAGGTCGATGTAAAGCATGCTGTGCTTCTGCTAGACGCCGAATACAGTTCTCTACAATAACAACTGCCCCATCTACAATAATCCCGAAATCAAGCGCTCCTAGGCTCATCAAGTTGGCACTAATGTTTTGCTCAGCCATACCAGCAAGGGTAAATAACATTGAAAGAGGAATAACACAGGCAGTAATTAAAGCGGCTCGGAAATTTCCTAGAAAAATAAATAAAATCACAATAACCAGAATCGCCCCTTCTATAAGGTTCTTCTGTACTGTGGCAATTGCTTTATTCACTAGAATCGTTCGGTCATAAACCGTTTCTATTTCTACCCCTTTAGGTAAAGTAGATTGAATTTCCTTAACTTTACTATCAACGGCCTGAGCAACGGTACGGCTGTTCTCCCCCATCATCATCATGGCTATGCCAAGAACAGTTTCTTCACCATTGTAAGTTGCAGCACCTGTTCTTAAATCATGCCCAATAGAGACATTCGCCACATCGGACACACGAATTGGTAGCCCATTTTTGGTGCTTACAGTAATGTTTTGAATATCTTCAACACTACTTAGCATGCCCGGCACACGAACAGTAAGCTGCTCGCCATTCTCTTCAATGAAACCTGCACCACGGTTTTCATTGTTTTCTTGCAAAGCAGTCTGAAATTCATTGATTGAAATTTGAAGTTGCTGCAAACGTTTTAAATCAGGCGACACAATATAGGTTTTATTGTAGCCACCAATACTGTTAATTTCGGCTACGCCTTTTACCCGCTGCAATTGAGGACGCACAATCCAGTCCTGAATTTCACGCAAGTCCATAGCTGTATAAGCAGTACCATCTGCTTTTTTAGCACCAGCTTTTGCTTTTACAACCCATTGGTAAATTTCACCCAGTCCAGTTGAAACAGGAGACATGACTGGATCAACCGTTTCGGGTAGCTGTCCATCTGCCTCTTGTAAACGCTGATTAATCAGTTGTCTTGCCCAATAAATATCAGTTCCGTCTTTAAAAATAATGGTGACTTGAGAAAGCCCATAACGGGAAATCGAACGGGTCTGTTCCAAATTAGGAATTCCGGCCATCGCATTTTCAATCGGATAGGTGATCCGCTGTTCAACCTCTAAAGCAGTATATCCATTCGCTTGAGTATTAATCTGCACCTGAGCATTGGTAATGTCTGGAACCGCATCAATAGGAAGCTTCTGATAACTCCATATTCCGACTCCAATCCATGTCAGCACAAAGAGCATGACCCAAATAGCATTTTGAATAGCAAACTGAATAATTCTGATCAAATAACCCTTCGGGTTTGGGCAGTTCAGGTTTATTAATGTCCATGCTCCGCCTCTCCTTTTTCCAGTTCGGATTTCAGCAAGAAGCTGCCTTCTGCAACATAGCGCTGGCTTGGATTAATACCTTTTACAACCTCGACCCATTGACCATCTTTAGAACGTTGTCCCAACTGCACCGTGACCGGTTCAAACTCAAAGCCTGTTTTGACCATTTTTGGCGTAAAGATAACGTCTTTACCTTCAACTTGCTGGATCGCTTGTGCTTTTACACGTATTACTTTTTGTGTTGAGCCTGAATTTAGCTCAACGTTCACCATGAGGTTTGGACGTAATTCACTGTTATTAGCCAAAACTTTCGCACGAACTTGCAAACGCCCCGTTTGAGCATCAGCTTCAGTTGTTAAGCTTTGAACCTGTGCAGTAAATACATTCCCAGTTTGCAAAGATTTAAATTCAATCTGCTGGTTAGGCTGTACATTCATATTTGCAGTGCTTGGTAAAATGAACTCCAGCCACAACTGATCAAGCTGATTAATAATAAAAAGCTGATCTGCTAGCTGTACGTTTTCACCCACCACAATATCTTTATTACTGACCATGCCAGCAATTGGAGCTGTTAAGGTGTAGCGTCCCCCTGAGACCGAACCTGCGCCAAATGCACTCAAGCGTGAACGAGCTGCTTTAACTTGAATTTGGGCTTGCTGATAAGCGTTATAAGCTCGTTGATAATCTTGCTTGGCAGAGATACCTTGTGACCATAAACTGCGTTCACGTTCATAGTCCTGACGTGTTAAATCAAGATTAGACTGTGCAATTTGTAAATTGGCTTGCTGATCAACTAAATCTGGTACCAATAAGCTTGCAAGGGCCTGACCTTTTTTAACCTGTTGTCCAAGCTCTACATACACTGCTTCTACATGGCCACTAAAACTTGGCGAAACATGAGCTTGACGGTCTGTGTTGACAACCAATTTTGCTGGATAAGTTTGAAGTTGAGCAACTTCGCCCACTTCGGCTTGTTCAATTTTTAAATTTTGTTCCTGCATTTGCTGAGCAGTGATTAGTAGCGGTTTTTCATCTTCATCATGGTGTCCTTCACCCTCTTCTTCTGCATGCCCATGACCTTCTGAGGCTTCGGAAGAAGCAGGTTTATTTTTTGAATTTAAAACGAGTAGACCAATTAATATTGCAGTGATTGCTGCAATCACTCCCACCCAAAGCCACTGAGAATTTTTCTTTAAATTTACCGACATTTTTATTCTCCTGCCTGAGTTGGGAATGTTTGACTTTGTTGCCAAGCACGTTGATTCAATTGCATTAAGGCATCTTTGGCCATGATTTGCTCTGGCTCTAACCCTAGACGCAAACTTTGAATTTCAATTGAATTTTGCCAAGCCTGTTTTAATAGCTCGACTTTACGTAACCGAACATCTTGCAATTGCATGGTGGCTTGCTGAACATCGGTTACGGCGAATTTACCCAAACGGAAACCTTGTAATGTTTTTTGCTGAACTTGAATGGCAAGAGGAACTTGTTGATCACTCAATTGTTTAAACTGCATTTGCAAGCCTTTCAATTCAGACATTAGGGCTTCAATATCAATCTGATTTTGCTTTTGATAAAAGCTTTGCTGGCGTTGAGATAACTCTTGCTTGGCTTGAGCAATCTTGATTCCATACTGCTGTCGGTTAAAAAGATTTAAAGGAATTGCGACGCCTAAACGAATTTGGTTATCGGTACTTTGTTCAGGTGATCGAGTGTTATTCACACCTAAAGTTACCGTAGGTAATGGTTTAGCTTTTGCTTTAAGTTGTTGAATGTTGGCTTGCTGAGCAAGGGAATCTAATTGGAAGGAACGCTCTAACAAATTATTTTGTGAATCTTGACTTGGTTCTATATTCGCTGCCAGTGCCCATAACTGGTTTGGGCGTTGGAGTAGTTGAAATTGACTTGAACCACCACCCCACAAGTTCACCAGTTGTTGCTTCGCAACATTTAGTTTTAAACTGACTTGTTGATATAAACGCTGATTTTCCAAGTGATTCATACGTACTCGGTCTACATCAACCTGAGCAATACTGCCTGCCTGATAACGTTTTTGAGATGCAAGTAAATTTTCTTGGCTCACTTCTAGCTGCTCTGCAATAAGAGACTTTTCAAGCTCAAGTAATGCAACTTGTGACCAGAAATATTTAACAATTAAATCAAGCTCAGCCTTATAACGCTGTTCCGCCAAATCAATTTTTGATATTTCCACTTTTGCCAAATTTTGCGCAGCCTTACGCTGCCCAAAGATATCCAAAGGTTGAGAGATTCCAATTGCGAGTTCTTTTTCTTGATCGCTCTGAAAACCTGTTTGCTCAATGGAAAGACTTGGGTTAGCCCATAAACGACTTTGCTTTAAATTAGTCTCAGCCATTTGCTGCTGTGCTTGCCAAACACCTTGCTGACTTTGATATTTTTGTACCTGCTCTAAAGCTTGCTCAAAAGTAAAGGCAGCTTTTTGAATATAACGTTCTTGTTGAATATCAGACTGAGCCATCGTTACTTGCCCAGCCAATAGCATGGCAATAGATAGGCTTGAGATGGTTAAAACTTTTTTTAACGTTATCTTAACGTTACTCTCTAAGTGAGAAGTAAAACTCACTCGATTTGAAAAAATAGAAGACATGTTTTGCCCCGCAATAAATAAGAGATGCGGTGGGCTTTTTTTTGGCTACCCCACCTATAGCGGGGTTAAAACAGGAGGAGGTTTTAAAGCAGTAAGATGTGGTGACTGGTAAGAATTAGACCAGTAATAAATTGGCGTTAATACTTGTATATGTACAACAGGCACCTCGGCTTGTTTTGCAATTTCAGTCATTACATATATGAAAACATGAAGGTAAATGATCATGATGATCTTGCAAGTTCAAAGGAGCCTTATGAGAAGTTTTCTACTATACTCGTCTGTTCAGTATGAGCTTGATGTGAAGATTGATATACATTCAAAGCCGCATGATGTCCGAAATGATGCAATGCTTTTTCCTGATTTTCATGCATGCAAAATGCCGCTGCCACATTCCATAAACTCTGAAATATGAGCAAACAAAACAAGACTGACATAAAAATCGCAGAACGTGGCAACAGCACACCATTAAGCTAAAAGTTGAACCAAGCCACTATAACAGGCACGAGCTATGTAATAAAATTACAAAAGGCTGATTCGTCAATTCTTCCATTTTTTTAATTTAGAACCCATCACACCTTATTTGGGACAAAAATAATTTCTTCTTGAGTAACGATTATGTATAAACTTTTTTCTGCTTCTATATTAACCATTTGCCTTGGCTTAACGGGCTGTGCCACTTCAATACTATCATCGGCTTTACCTGATGAAACAACTCAAGTTCAAACAAATACTTTAAAAAAAGATCAAATTATTGCGCTAGGTCAGGCAATTAAAAATCAGCAAGAACAAGGACTCGTATTTATAGGTCAAGACTATAATTATTTAATGACAGATGGTAGTTCAAACCTTCTAAATATTATCAAAAGCATTCCAGCAGAACAGAGAACAATAAAAACACCATCACCTCTTATACTTGAGATGGATGATTCCACCCATTTCCATGGAGAAATAACGATTCGTTATAATATCCCTATGTCTAAAATAGATGAAAAACAAAAAAAGAACTTTTAAAGACGTTAGGTTTTAAAAATCAATTCATGGCTATGGAAAATCAACAACAAGTTTTTTATCCTTTCACCATAATCCGCTTTAAAGGACAGATTTATCAAAAAGCAGATAATCAAAAGATTCAACAACAAATCCCAACCCCTTACTCAATTGAATTACAAGAAAAAATTGAAACCACCACAAAGCACCCATTTAAACGTGTTACTCGTAAAGTTTTATATCCATTAGCAATGACCTTTGATGTCATTGTTATTGCACCATCTTTAATATGGTCAGATTTACATGGTGATTTTAATAAATAAACCCTATAAAGATATAAAACAAAAAACCAGCCCTTGAGGCTGGTTTTTTAAATTAACAGAGATTAACCGCTAATTTTTTTGTATTTCGTACGTTTTTGAGCAGCGTCATCACCTAAACGTGACTGGCGATATGCTTCGTATTCTGCATAGTTACCTGCGTAGAATTCTGGCTGCTCATTTTCAAATGACAAGATATGTGTCGCAATACGGTCAAGGAACCAACGGTCATGCGATACCACCATTACCGTACCTGGGAATACAAGAATTGCATCCTCAAGCGCACGTAAAGTTTCAATATCCAAGTCGTTTGATGGCTCATCCAGTAAGATAACGTTTGCACCTAACTGTAAGATCTTCGCCAGTTGTAAACGGTTACGCTCACCACCAGACAATTCGCCTACACGTTTTTGCTGATCTTGACCTTTAAAGTTAAAACGGCCGATATAAGCACGTGACGCGATTTCGTAATCACCGATTTTTAAGATATCTAAACCGCCAGAAACTTCTTCCCAAACAGTTTTATTATTATCTAAAGTGTCACGGATCTGACCAACATAAGCAACTTTAACTGACTCACCTAAGGTCACAGTACCTGTATCAGGTTGCTGTTCGCCGGTCATCATACGGAATAAAGTCGTTTTACCGGCACCGTTCGGACCAACGATACCAACAATCGCTGTTGGCGGTACAGTAAAGCTTAAGTTTTGGTACAGTAAGCGGCCGTCAAATGATTTACTGATGCCTTCCACTTCCACAACTTTGTTACCCAAACGTGGACCAGGTGGAATATAGATTTCAGACGTTTCATTACGTTGCTGGAATTCTTTAGAGTTAAGCTCTTCAAAACGTTCCATACGCGCTTTGTTTTTCTTTTGCTGACCTTTAGCATTTGAACGAACCCATTCAAGTTCTTTTTTCAATGCTTTAGCAAAAGATTCTTCTTGTTTATTTTCCTGCTCTAAACGAGCATTCTTTTGTTCTAACCAAGAAGAATAGTTCCCTTGATAAGGAATACCCATACCACGGTCAAGTTCAAGAATCCACTCAGCCACGTTATCCAAGAAATAACGGTCATGCGTAATCGCAACGATAGTGCCAGGGAAATCTTTCAAGAAACGTTCTAACCAAGTTACAGATTCTGCATCCAAATGGTTCGTCGGTTCGTCCAGAAGTAACATATCTGGTTTCGAGAGCAATAAACGGCAAAGTGCAACACGACGGCGCTCACCACCAGAAAGTAATGATACGTCTGCATCCCAAGCTGGAAGATTCAATGCATCCGCAGCAATTTCAAGCTGGTTGTTTAGGTTATGTGCATCCCAAGCATGAATAATTGACTCTAATTTTTCCTGCTCTTTTGCAAGTGCATCAAAATCTGCATCAGGCTCAGCATATTCAGCAAAAACTTGATCAAGACGAGCTAAAGCATCCAAAGCCTCACGCACGCCATCTTCAACGTTACCACGAACGTCTTTAGTTGGATCAAGCGGTGGTTCTTGCTCTAAATAGCCGATTTTAATTCCAGGTTGTGCACGAGCCTCACCAGAGAAATCTTTATCTACGCCCGCCATAATACGAAGCAAGGTAGATTTACCTGCACCGTTCAAACCGAGCACACCAATTTTGGCACCCGGGAAAAATGATAAAGAGATGTCTTTTAAGATTTCGCGCTTTGGCGGAACCATTTTAGACACTCGGTTCATCGTATAAATATATTGGGCCACGCAGGACTCCTCAATTGAAAAACCAGTACATCGCAATAAGCGATAAATAATCGCGCGTATTATACGCTGAAAACCTCTTTGACTTGAAGTTATGATTTCCATCGTACGGATTTATCAAACAATTTTCTTTTTCAATAAGTTGCAAAATGTTTATGTATAAGATTTATACAGCATTTCAGCGTATATTTTTCTATCTTTATTCCTAAAAAAGGAAAACAAACCAGAATTTCAGCAATTTTCTCTATTCGTTTTAGGCTAGACTCGCTCAATATTTAACTCACGAAGATGAAGTAATCATGACTTATAAAGATGAAACCTTAGCAATTCATGCTGGCTATTCACCCGAAGCGACCACAAAAGCTGTTGCAGTCCCTATTTACCAAACCACTTCTTATGCATTTGATAATACCCAGCACGGCGCTGACCTCTTCGATTTAAAAGTTCAGGGTAATATTTATACCCGCATTATGAACCCGACCACAGCGGTACTTGAGCAACGTCTTGCAGCACTAGAAGGCGGAATTGGCGCTTTAGCTTTAGCATCTGGCATGGCAGCAATCACCTATGCTATTCAAACCATTACCGAAGCGGGAGACAATATTGCCTCTATTTCAACATTGTATGGTGGAACCTATAATTTATTTGCCCATACCTTACCAAAACAAGGTATTGAGGTCCGATTTTTTGATTACCAAAAGCCTGAAAGCTTGCGTAACTTAATTGATGATAAAACCAAGCTTGTTTTTGTTGAATCAATTGGAAATCCGCTTGGGAATATTATCGATCTAGAGGCGATTGCTAAAATTGCCCATGAATATGGTGTTCCTGTCATTGTAGATAATACCGTTGCGACCCCTGCCTTATTAAAACCTTTTGAATATGGCGCTGATATTGTCATTCATTCTCTTACAAAATATATCGGTGGTCATGGCAATAGTATCGGCGGTGCGATTGTAGATAGCGGTAAATTCCCTTGGGGTAAATATCCGGAACGTTTTAAAGTCTTGAACACACCAGACCCAAGTTATCATGGGGTTAATTATGTCGAAGCATTAGGTGAGGCAGCTTATATTGCCCGTGCACGCGTCGTTCCATTACGCAATACAGGCGCAGCAATTAGTCCATTAAGTGTATTTTTAATTTTACAAGGTTTAGAAACGTTGAACCTTCGGATGGAACGCCATACTGAAAATGCCCAAAAAATTGCGGAATATCTAAAAAATCACCCTAAAGTAAAATGGGTGAATTATGCAGGCCTCACAGATCATCCACAGCACCAATTGGCTCAGAAGTATGTAAAAGGTAAACCTTCTGCAATTTTGTCTTTTGGCGTGCAAGATGGTCTCGAAGGCGGTACTCGCTTCATCGATGCACTACAACTTTTTACTCGTCTCGTAAATATTGGCGATGCAAAAAGTTTAGCTTGCCACCCTGCAACGACGACTCACCGCCAGCTCAACGAACAAGAGCTTAAAGCTGCTGGTGTGAGTGAAGATATGGTTCGTCTTTCGATTGGAATTGAGCATATAGATGACTTAATTGCCGATTTAGAACAAGCACTTTCAGCTGTGTAATTTTTAAACTACTCAACAAGCCTCTGGAAATAGAGGCTTTTTCTCTTTTTTATACACCTTACAACTACAAGAAATTAATGGATTAAGATATTATTTTAGAGCTTTACTCTAAATAAATTGTTAAATTTCATATATTTACAGACTAGACAATTTTTAAACATCTATTAAGATAAGAGCAATATTTATGAGTTCATCTGGATGAACCTACGGTTGTAAAAAATAAAAATTACATACCGGAATAAATAGTCCCTGCCCCTACTTAGGTAAAATGCTGTGAATAAAAAATTAGAAGCTCTGTTCCAGGAAAAGGTACAAGATAAAGTCATTTTAGTGACAGGCGCCTCAAGCGGAATCGGTTTAACCATTTCAAACAAACTTGCTGATGCGGGTGCTCATGTCTTACTAGTTGCACGTACTGAAGAAACTTTGGAAGAAGTGAAAGCAGATATCGAAAGTCGTGGTGGTAAAGCATCAATTTTCCCATGTGATCTCAACGATATGGATATGATTGATCAAGTGTCTAAAGAAATTTTAGCGACGGTTGATCACATTGATATTTTAATTAATAACGCAGGTCGTTCTATTCGCCGTGCCGTACATGAGTCTTATGACCGTTTCCATGACTTTGAACGCACGATGCAGTTAAATTATTTTGGCGCAGTGCGCTTAGTTCTCAATATTTTGCCTCACATGATTCAACGTCAAGATGGGCAAATTATTAATATTAGCTCGATTGGTGTGTTAGCAAATGCGACTCGCTTCTCTGCCTATGTCGCATCTAAAGCTGCTCTCGATGCATTTAGCCGCTGTCTATCGGCCGAAGTTCATGCACATAAAATCGCAATTACTTCAATTTATATGCCGTTGGTTCGTACCCCAATGATTGCACCAACTAAAATTTATAAATATGTACCAACACTTTCACCTGAGCAGGCTGCTGACTTAATTGCTTATGCAATTGTGAAACGTCCAAAACGTATGGCAACCAACTTGGGTCGTTTAGCTTCAATGACTTATTCTGTCGCACCGAGCATCAACAATATGTTTATGTCGATTGGCTTTCGCTTATTCCCAAGTTCGGATGCAGCAAAAGGTCAAGAAACCGAGAAATTGAACTGGGCACAAAAAAGCATATGCACGAATTTTCCCAGGTGAACACTGGTAATTTCTGGCTAAAAATATAGTTTAGAATTTAAAAAGCGCCTCACTTAAGGCGCTTTTTTTAACTAAAAATACTATCCATCAAGGAACTGAACATGTCCTGTTTTTACATCATAAATTGCGCCTACAATTGTAATCTCACCTCGCTCAACCATATCTTTTAAAACGCTACTATGGCTAATGATGTATTGAATATTGTAGTGAACATTCATGGCAGTCACCTGATTTACAAAGGCTTTGCTGAGTTCACGTGGCTGCATAATGTCATACACACTATCAACTGAATGCATTAACGGCCCAAGCACATATTGAATATGTGGCATTTCCTTCACGTCAGCCACTTGCTTATGTTCTAGGCGTAATTGACATGCGCTCGTCACTGCACCGCAATCGGTATGCCCTAAAACGACAATCACTTTAGAGCCCTTAGCCTGACAAGCAAACTCAAGCGAACCTAATACTTTTTGACCTGCAATATTACCTGCAATTCGTAAGCTAAACAGATCACCAATACCCACATCAAAAATCATTTCTGTAGGTGCGCGTGAGTCCATACAACCAAGAACAGCTGCGATCGGGTGTTGTCCTTCATCTGCGGTAACTCGAATTTGACGATAAATATCGCGTTGCAGGCGTTCGTTTCTTACAAAACGTTCATTACCCTCTTTAAGCAAATTCACGACTTGCTGTGGACTCAGTTTTTGTTGTAAATCTCTTGTACTAATATCAATATCAAGTACTGCATCATCCACATCTTGATAGTGCTGCTTAAACCCAACAAGTTTAAGGTTTACCTGACGTTTAATGGCAGTTTCATTTTGATAATCTTGAATAACTTGGTAGATGTCAGGATCAATCGAATCACATTGAGTTGCATCAATAATGAGTTGTTGATGTTTATGTACATGTTCTAATGCAGAAATAAGCGCAGAACGATTAAGAAAGGTGACTTGTGATGGAAGTTCAATACGAGTCACTACGCCATGCAAGCGCTTCTCTCTATAAACACGAATACCCTTATTAAAATTGCCATAGAGAATAAAAGCGCTACTGGTGAACAGACCAATTAAAATTCCCATTAAAAGATCGGTCTGCAAAATTGCAACTAAGGTAATAATAAAAGGTAAAAACTGTTTCCAACCCTTTTGATAAAGCTGTTTAAATAGTTTTGGATGAGTAAGCTTAAACCCTGTCACGATTAAGATCGCAGCCAATGCAGACAAAGGAATCATGTTCATTAATGGCACGAAGAACAAAACCGCTAACAGCAACAATACGCCATGAATAATGGTAGAGCATTTGCTACGCGCACCTGTATTTGCATTCACCGAACTACGCACAATGACTGAGGTTACAGGCATTCCACCAATTAAACCTGAAATGATGTTACCTGTGCCTTGTGCCCAGAGTTCACGGTTAGGAGGAGAAGAGCGTTTTTGAGGATCGATTTTATCTGCCGCTTCCAGATTCAATAATGTTTCTAAAGATGCAACTACAGCAAGCGTAATTGCTCCTGTGTAAATCATAGGCTCAGCTAAATAGCTAAAGTCAGGGAAAATTAATACCTTTTCAGGTGCTTGCAATATATTCGGTAACTGAATGAGATTATCAATTTGCACTGCCCATGGAGAGCCAATACTCACCAAAATAAAATTTAAAACCGCTGCTAACACAACTGCAATCAGAGCAGAAGGTAAAGCTAGTTTTTTGAGTGGACTGCTATCCCATGCTAAAATTAAGAATAAACTGAGCAAACCAATGAGTGCAGCTCCTCCATCAAAACGCTGAAGAAATGCGTCTGGCGTTGAAGTCCAAACCTGTCTCCATGAAAAATCAGAAAGCCCAAACAAATAAGGTAATTGTGTCGCAATCAGGATGACACCAATGGCCGCCAGTAATCCCAAAATGACATTATTTGGAATAAAGTTTGCAAAAAAACCTAACTTGAATAATCCAAAGAGAATTTGTAGAACACCAGCAAAAATAATACATAATAAAAAGGCGGCATAATTGCCGCCTAATTGTTCTAACTGTACAAGAATTACAGCAGTTAGTCCCGCTGCTGGTCCGGCTACACTAATGTGGGAGCCACTCAGTAAGCCAACAATAATACCACCAACAATACCAGCAATAATGCCAGAGATAATGGGAGCTCCTGAGGCTAAAGCGATACCCAAACACAGCGGTAATGCTACAAGGAATACGACAACTCCGGACAGGAGATCTTTTAAATGAAATCTATTTTTCAGGTTTAAAACCGACATAAAACAACCATTTATAATATAAAGAAATAAGCAAAGTTGTACTATTACAGCCTGAAAGTGATTAATTGCTTCAAGGCTGGGTTGATGATGTCGGACAACTGAATCTCATTAAAGTTGAGTTATGCTATAACGTTGTATAGTTGATTGTAGATTTAACAACGTTTTTGTTGATCTTAAGATTCACCTCATCTTTAGGGCTGCTTTTTTCTTAACTACTTTTTAATTTTAGAAAAATTCTTAACCAATAAAAAAGCCTCCGATTGGAGGCCTTTTTATCAATTAAAAACTCTTATTTAGAGCCTTTAATCCCTGCTTGTAGTAACAATGCGCCTAAACCGCCAATCTTTTGTTCTTGTGGTTTATCTTGCTTGCTGCGCTGAGGACGTTCAGCTTGATCTTTACGCGGTTGAGGACGTTTACCTTGAGGTTTACGCTCAAAACGTTGTTCTGTATTTTGCTCGCGGCGTGGTGGACGCTGAGCTTTTACAGGTGCAGAACCTTCAGCACGCATACTTAAGTTCACGCGGTTACGTTCAACATCAACCTGCATAACACGCACTTGTACGATCTGGCCCGGTTTTACAACTTTATGTGGATCAGATACGAATTCATTTGCTAATTCAGAAATATGAACTAAACCATCCTGATGCACACCGATATCAACAAAGGCACCAAAGTTTGTGACATTAGTGATCACACCTTCAAGTTGCATGCCTTCTGTCAATTGACCAACTTCAGTAATATCTTCACGGAATTTAGCAGTACGGAACTCTGGACGTGGGTCACGACCCGGTTTTTCAAGTTCAGCTAAAACGTCTTGAATTGTTGGTAAACCAAATTTGTCATCAACAAATTCATCAGCTTTTACTTGACGAATGATTTCAGTATTACCGATGATGTCTTTAACAGTTGTTGCTTTTGCTGCAACAATTTTCTCAACAAGACCATAACTTTCTGGGTGAACAGAAGACGCATCCAAAGGTTCAGAACCATTTTGAATACGTAAGAAACCAGCTGCTTGTTCAAAAGTACGCTCGCCTAAACGTGGTACGCTTTTCAACGCTTGACGGTTATCAAAACGGCCATGCTCTTTGCGGTATTCAACAATCTGTTGAGCAATTGCTTTGTTTAAACCAGCAATATAAGCCAAGATTGCTGGTGAAGCGGTATTTACATCAACGCCTACAGCATTCACACAGTCTTCTACTACTGCATCAAGTGTTTTTGCCAAACCAGTCTGGTTCACATCGTGTTGATATTGACCTACACCAATTGATTTCGGATCAATCTTCACAAGTTCAGCAAGTGGATCTTGTAAACGGCGAGCAATAGAAACTGCACCACGAATTGAAACGTCAAGCTCTGGGAGTTCTGCTGAAGCAAGTTCACTTGCAGAGTAAACAGATGCACCCGCTTCACTTACAGTGATTCGTGTTAAATTCAGATCAGTATTCGCAGCCATCATTTCAGCTACAACAGCTTCTGTTTCACGGCTAGCTGTACCATTACCAATTGCAATGAGCTCTACATTATATTCACGACATAGGCGTGCAAGTTCAGCAATTGAACCTTCTTTATCTTCTTTTGGAGCAAATGGATAAATCGTGCTGTGAGCAAGTACGTCACCGGCATCGCTGATCACTGCAAGTTTCACACCTGTACGAATACCAGGGTCAACACCTAAAGTAGTACGACCACCTGCTGGCGCTGACAATAATAAATGACGAAGATTTTCAGCAAATACCTGCATTGCTTCTGCTTCGGCAGTAAGACGCTTCTCTGTCAGCAATGAATGCTCAATTTGAGGACGAATCTTGCCTAACCAGAATAATTTTGCAGTTTGCTTTAAGAAGTCCTGACGTGCTTGAGGCTGAATTTGCTCAAGGTTGTATTCAGTTTCAATACGCGCCAATGGTGCATCATCTTCACCATCTACTTTCAAACCCAATACGTTTTCTTGACGACCACGTAACATCGCTAATAAACGATGAGAAGGTAATTTGTTTAGACCTTCAGAAAATTCAAAGTAATCACGGAATTTTTTACCAACTTCTTTCTTTTCTTCAGATGCAACATTACTTTTTAAAACCGCAGTTTTTGCAAAAGTTGTTTTTAATTCTGTAGTAAGTGAAATATTTTGTGCCCAGTCATCAATCAGAATATGCTGAATCGCATCTAACTGACTTTCAACATCTGGATAGTCTTCATGACTGAATCCAGCCAATGCTTCTGTCGGGTCAACTTGTTCTGTAATAATTTTTTCAGCAATTGGTCCTAAACCTGCTTCTTTTGCTTTAAAAGATTTACTTGTACGCTTAGGGCGATACGGTGCATAAAGTTCTTCTAAAGCATTTTTTGTTTCGGCTGCATTCACCCGCGCCAACAAGTCATCATTCAATTTATTTTGTTCTTGCAATGACTGAATGACTTTTTCACGGCGCTCATATAAATCACGTAAATACGCTAAACGAGTATCTAATTGGCGTAACTGCGTATCATCTAAACCTTGTGTTACTTCTTTACGGTAACGGGCAATAAATGGAACACTGGCACCCTCATCAATTAAGCGGATGGCAGCTTCTACTTGGTTTGGACGTACGGCAAGCTCACTTGCCAACTGCTGAACTAAGTCAGTCATCGTGTTTGATCCCACAAGGATAAAGTTTAAAAGCAATGATTATAAAGACCAAGCCCATAAAATCCACACTTGTTTGCGTATTCAAAACGTTTTTTTTTATTGACTCTGGATATTTATGCTTTTTAGAGCGACTAGAGCACATAAAAACAGGTATTTAAGTCTAAAAAATTTCAAAGCTGCCTTCTGCCGTTACTCTTTATAAAATTACAAACGCGCAACTTATGTCATGAAGGTGTAAAAATTTTATTATAATTTATGAGAAAATGATCATATTGATACACTCCTGAAAAGTTAAAAAGATAGAGTTGCAACAATATTTTATTCGTCTCATCTTTTATCAAACCCAGCTACTTGCCTACTACAACAATTAAAAGTGCTATAACAACCGAGTTCATCTACCTAAAATAAACTATTTGAAACAATTAGTTATTAACATTTAATGTTTAAAAAATTATCAAATATTTAAGTATTTGTTTTTTTAGATCAGTCTTTGCTAAATTATGGGCTTAAGATGTTGTTTTTTGGTTTCAAACCACCTTGAAAATTGTAATTTTGAGCAAATTGATACATAGTCTTAACGAGAACATCAGCATTATACTGAGGGCTTGCTGGCAATAAGCCTCACCGACCCAATAATATATAAATTATGACTTTAAAAGGGAGTACATCATGAGTTTAGTTGTACCTGCTGAACATCCTGAAACCGTACACAACGAAACGGATCGTGTCGAACGTATTTTAGTGGTCGATGACGATGTGCGTTTACGTACCCTCTTGCAACGTTTTTTGGAAGATAAAGGCTTTGTTGTAAAAACTGCCCACGATGCTTCGCAAATGGACCGTTTATTACAGCGTGAGTTATTTTCACTTATCGTACTCGACTTTATGTTGCCAGTTGAAGATGGCTTAAGTATTTGCCGTCGTTTACGCCAATCAAATATTGATACGCCTATTATCATGTTAACAGCACGTGGTAGCGATTCAGACCGTATTGCAGGTCTTGAAGCTGGTGCAGATGATTACTTGCCAAAACCATTTAATCCAAATGAACTTTTAGCTCGTATTCGTGCTGTATTGCGTCGCCAAGTTCGTGAAGTTCCGGGTGCTCCAAGCCAACAAGTTGAAGTTGTGAGCTTTGGTCCATGGTCTTTAGACTTGTCTACCCGCACACTGACACGTGAAGGTCAAATCGTTACCTTAACGACTGGCGAATTTGCAGTATTAAAAGCATTGGTACAACACCCACGTGAACCATTAACGCGCGACAAACTTATGAATTTGGCTCGTGGCCGTGAATGGGGTGCAATGGAACGTTCAATTGACGTTCAAGTATCTCGTCTACGTCGTTTAATTGAAGATAATCCTGCACGTGCACGTTATATCCAAACGGTATGGGGTGTGGGTTATGTATTTGTTCCAGATGGTGCGGAATAAGATTGAGATAAGATAGAGTGAGTTTAGAACCAATCGCGCCACAAAACTTTACTGACTACACCACCTACTCTGAACGGAAACGAACTCGGTGGGAACGTTTTCTCGACAAAATTAAGCCACGTTCTGCTGCCATGCGTACCACTATTTTGGTACTGCTGGTGGTGTTTTTTAGCTTATTTATGTCGTTATGGTTCTTTTGGCGCACTCTTTATTTACCTGAAATTCAACAACACGCTCGTTATCTTGCAGTTGAACTTGAGCTCGTCAACAATCCAGATATACGGATTTTTCATCGCGAAAATGAAGTTGATGTTGATGCGTGGTTACGTAATCGTGTTGGTATTGAATATGTTACCAACCCTAAAGAATATCCAAGTGTCCGCGAGAAAGTTATTGCCGAGTTTTTTACCAATCAGATCGAACAAAAACTGGCAAATGAGATTGGGGCTAAGGATGTTACGGTTTATTTCCAGTTTAAACCTAGTCCACGTATCTGGATTCAAACACCTGAAATGCACGGGAATTGGGTCCGCGAGCCTTTAAAAACCTATGCCAATTATAGCCCTGAGCTATTAATTGGTTGGATCGTTGGTGTTCCATTACTTTCAGCTATTATTATTCTGATTTTAGTTAGGCAGATGAACCGCCCTTTACGTCGTTTGCAAAATGCTGCCAATGAATATAGTAAAGCTGGAACAGCACCTTACTTAGATACCAATCACGGTCCCTTAGAAATTCGTCAGGTGAACCAAGCCTTTAACCGCATGGTTTATACGCTTGACCAAACCGAGCGTGAACGACGTATTATGTTGGCTGGAATCTCGCATGATTTAAGAACTCCTCTAACACGCATCCGATTAACAGCAGAAATGTTACCCGATGAGTTTTTACGTGAAGGTCTGGTCTATGACGTAGATGATATGGACGCAATTCTTAATCAGTTCATATCTTATATGCGTGATGGCTCAGATGAAGAGTTGAAAGACACCAATATCAATATGCTTTTGCAAGAACTTGTTGTTCAGTTCAAACCTTTAGACATTCAATTCGAAATGCAGGATGTCCCGATTATTCCTGCACGCAGCCTTTCTCTAAAACGACTGATTGCCAATCTAATTAACAATGCAAAGCGCTATGGCGCTGAACCAATAGAACTCAGTGCAAAACTTGAAAATGAACATATTTTAATTACGGTTGCCGATCATGGTGAAGGTATTCCAGCAGATCAGGTTGAAGAGTTAATGCAACCGTTTGTCCGCGGAGATTCAGCAAGAACAATTCAAGGTAGTGGACTTGGACTTGCCATTGTCAAACGTATTGTTGATATTCATCAGGGTGAAATTCAAATTCATAACCGTGAACAAGGTGGTTTAGAAGTTATTATTTCTTTACCCATCCCGAAACCAAGCACTGAAGAAAACAGCTCGATCAACCCATTAGAAAAAATAAAACAAACTTTGAGTGAGCGCTTTTAATTTAACCAGTTAGTTATTAGAAGCCTCATTTTAAAGACAAATAAAATAATTAAAAATCAATAAAATAAAAACCATAAATATATTTTATACCACCATTTATTTACAAAATTAGACCTTAGCCTAACACCTATGCACTTTTCAATTTTTCATAGCTAAAATCCCCTATGTTTTGACAATTCTGAGGATGTCCAATGTCTTTAAGTCGTATTCGCCTAGCTTCTCTTCATGACAAGGTCATCAGTGCTGAACAAGCTGCACAATTCATCGAAGATGGAATGACCGTAGGTATGAGTGGTTTTACTCGTGCTGGTGAAGCTAAAGCTGTTCCACAAGCACTTGTAGAACTTGCAAAGAAAAAATCCGTTAAAAATCACGTTAATTACGGGTGCCAGCTTAGGTAACGACTTAGACAAACAACTCACGGAAGCAGGTGTTTTATCTCGTCGTATGCCATTCCAAGTGGACAATACCTTACGTCGTGCCATTAACAATGGCGAAGTTATGTTTATTGACCAACATTTGTCTGAAACTGTTGAGCAAATGCGTAACCAACAGCTTAAACGTCCAGATGTTGCAGTGATTGAAGCAATTGCAATTACTGAAGATGGCGGCATTATTCCAACAACTTCTGTAGGCAACTCTGCAAGTTTTGCTATTTTTGCCGAGAAAGTTATTGTTGAAATCAACACATCTTTAAGCGAAAGCTTTGAAGGTTTGCACGACATCTACATTCCAACTTATCGTCCAACACGTACTCCAATTCCATTAACAAAAGTGGATGAGCGTATTGGTACATCAGCAATCCAAATCGATCCTGCAAAGATTGTTGGTATTGTATTTAACGATACGCATGACTCACCATCAACGGTAACTCCGCCAGATGATGAAACTCAAGGCATTGCAAACCACCTGATCGCGTTCTTTAATAAAGAAGTTGCAGAAGGTCGCTTACCGAAAAGCCTTGGCCCATTACAAGCAGGTATCGGCTCTATTGCCAATGCCGTATTAACTGGCTTAAAAGATTCTGACTTTGAAGACCTCATCATGTACTCAGAAGTATTACAAGACTGTACTTTTGAACTCATTGATGCAGGTAAAATGAAATTTGCTTCTGGTAGCTCAATTACGCTTTCTGCAAAATGCGGCGAGAAAGTTTTTGGCAATATTGAAGCTTACAAAGACAAATTAGTACTTCGTCCACAAGAAATTTCTAACCACCCTGAACTGGTTCGCCGTTTAGGTATTATCGGCATTAACACTGCCCTTGAGTTTGATATTTACGGTAACGTGAACTCGACTCACGTGTGTGGTACGAAAATGATGAACGGTATTGGTGGTTCAGGTGACTTCGCTCGTAACGCTCACTTGGCGATCTTTGTGACTAAATCAATTGCTAAAGGCGGCGATATCTCTTCTATCGTGCCAATGGTGAGTCACGTTGACCACAGTGAACATGATGTTGATATTTTAGTGACAGAGCAAGGTTTAGCTGATTTACGTGGTTTAGCACCTCGTGAACGTGCTCGCGTTGTTATCGACAACTGTGTGCACCCACTTTACCGGGATGCATTAAATGACTACTTTGATCGTGCATGTGCTAAAGGTGGACATACGCCTCATTTACTTCGTGAGGCATTGTCTTGGCATGCAAACTTTGAAGAGACAGGCCAAATGCTTCAAGCAACACCAATTGCAAAATCAGCTTAAATAACTGATTGAATTCAAGCACTCCTACGGGGGTGCTTTTTTATTTGTTTAAATTATTAATAAACACTGCTCAAGCTCGAATTTTTATTTTATCTTTTCAGCACATCAAAACAAAAAGTAGAAATCCATATGTTTATTATTCGTCAATTTACAAATGCGGATCTGGAAGATGTCGTTATTTTATGGGAAAGCTGCGGCCTGACTCGTCCTTGGAATAATCCTGAAACCGATATTTTCAGAAAAGTCTCACAACAAGATGATTTATTTCTGGTTGCTATTAAAGATGAGCAACTTATTGGCACACTTATGGGCGGCTACGACGGCCATAGAGGCTGGATTAATTATTTGGCTGTTCACCCCCACCAACAACGCTTAGGAATAGCTACAGCGCTCGTTCAGCAGCTTGAAAAGCGACTAATTGCTCGGGGTTGCCCAAAACTTCAATTATTGGTGCGTAAAGATAATCTGAATGTACTGAATTTTTATGAACAACTTGGCTATGACGAAGTAGAAGCAGTGTGCTTAGGAAAACGTTTAATTAGCGATAGTTCACATGATTAGAACCTTATTTATTATTACTTTGGGATGACAAGAAAAATAATCAGAGCTTGGGGATAAATGACTGTGCTTGTGGATAAATCTCATTTTACCCACAAGTCAGGAAATGAATTGTTTAAATAAAATCATAAGCGCGAAAAAAAACCTCATACGCTATGTATGAGGTTTTTTTGGAATATGGTGGCGAGACCCAGGATCGAACTGGGGACACACGGATTTTCAATCCGTTGCTCTACCTACTGAGCTATCACGCCGATGGCCTGTATTAAGCCGTATCTCAGAAGAATAGTCAACTATTATCCTGAGTTTATGATTTAAATGAGTATTTTTTATACTCAAAAAAATCCCTGATGGGATCAGGGATTGAAAACACATATAGTGGTGGCGAGACCCAGGATCGAACTGGGGACACACGGATTTTCAATCCGTTGCTCTACCTACTGAGCTATCACGCCGAAGTGGGCGTATTAAACAATGTTTATATGATCACGTCAAGCCACTTCCGTATTTTTGTAACAAGTGATTATTTTTAAATCACTCCTACCTATTTAGCATGGATATTTAGCTATGTAATTTACCAATATGGGCCAAACAACGATGAATAGCCCCACAACCCGGCTCAAAAATCTTTACACCTTTTGACTCTTCTATACGGCAAGCTTCTTCAACCAAGCGCTCTGCTACCCCACGACCCCGGTTAGCAGGATGCACCACAATATATTCAAGTACTTTGCTTTCACCTTGTCCTGAAGACCAGATTGCCCCTATAATTTTGGTGTTAAATTCAGCAGTGTATAGCGTGGTATACTGTTGTAAATCTTGTTCAAGTTGTTCAATCGCATCGTGCCCGTCGCCAAACTCCGGACTTGTATCATACAGTCGCTCAAGCTGATCGCGGATCTCTGAATTATCTAGAGAACTATAAGCGTGTACGGTAATAGGCATTGATTAACCCTCCTGAGCAAACTATGATGCTGTCACGAATTCGTCACAGCGAAATTGTCGTTAACATCCAATCATTTTTGACGTTTTTTTGAGGAACGTGTCCATGACGCAACGTATCAGTGAAGTGGTTAGAAATACCAATGAAACCAAAATTCGAGTTCGTTTAAATCTCGATGGTACTGGTCAAGGCACACTAAACACCGGAGTTCCATTTTTAGACCATATGATTGATCAAATCAAGCGACATGGCTTATTTGATATCGATATTCATTGTGACGGAGACCTCGATATTGATGATCACCACACCGTAGAAGACTGTGGTATCACGCTTGGACAAGCTTTTGCACAAGCTTTAGGCGATAAAAAAAGGCTTAAAACGCTATGGTCATTTTTATGCACCATTAGACGAAGCTCTATCTCGAGTTGTTGTAGATTTATCTGGTCGCCCAGGTTTATTCATGGATATTCCATTTACACGTGCCCGTATTGGTACATTTGATGTCGATTTATTTTCTGAGTTTTTCCAAGGTTTCGTAAACCATGCGCTTATGACCTTACACATCGATAATTTGAAAGGTAAAAATAGCCACCATCAAATTGAAAGTGTGTTCAAAGCGCTAGCTCGTGCTTTACGTATGGCATGTGAAGTTGATCCACGTGCAGAAAACACGATTGCATCGACAAAAGGTAGCCTCTAATGACACGTATCGCGTTACTTGATTATGGCATGGGCAATCTACACTCAGCAGCTAAAGCACTTGAGCACGTAGGCGCTACAGTCGATGTGACCAATGATCCAAAATTAATTGCACAAGCTGACAAAATTGTTTTTCCAGGTGTTGGTGCAATGCGCGACTGTATGCAAGGTATGCGTGAAGCGGGCATTGATGAAGTTGTACGTCAAGCCGCTTTTAATAAACCAGTACTTGCGATTTGTGTTGGCATGCAAGCCTTACTACAAAGCTCAGAAGAAAATGGCGGTGTAGACGCCCTAGGTATTTTTGACGGCGTAGTAAAACACTTCCCTCAAATGGAAGGCTTAAAAGTGCCGCATATGGGCTGGAATCAGGTTCAGCAACTGGACCCAAGCCACCCAATGTGGAATAACATTGAGCAAGATGCACGTTTTTACTTTGTACATAGTTATTATGTCGAACCTAAAGATGAAAGCGTTGTAGCTGCGACCTGTGATTATGGTGTGAACTTCTGCACAGCAATTCACAAAGATAATTTATTTGCGACTCAATTCCACCCAGAGAAAAGCCACACTGCTGGTTTGCAGTTACTTAAAAACTTTGTGGAATGGAATATTTAATTTCATTTAAAACTAAAATAGATCAGGTCGTGATGGCCTGATCTATTTTTTTATTTATAATAACAATCTAGTCATTTATAAAATGATTTTTTATTCAACAAAATATTGAAGATTC
The DNA here is from genome assembly GCA_023213315.1 of Euborellia annulipes. NCBI lineage: Eukaryota > Metazoa > Arthropoda > Insecta > Dermaptera > Anisolabididae > Euborellia > Euborellia annulipes. The sequence continues at coordinate 4,665 of JAKCPI010014350.1, read as the reverse complement.
AAACTTTTATATAAAACCAAATGATCAGGAAAATAAAATGAATTCACCTTTTGAAAATCAACCGCTTCAACAAGATTCGCCCTTTAAAGCAAGTGGTCGTTTTGGACGACTCTCTTATGCTGCATGGACCCTCTTATTTACACTCGTAATTGTGATCGCAGTTCTTATTGTCGCTTTCACTTTTGGGCTAACAAATAGTGAAGATCTATCCGGTCTTTCCACCGCAGGAATGATCGTTATAGGTATTGTTTATATTGCCTGTATCTATGTGAGCTTTGTATTTACTATTCGCCGCCTACATGACCGCAATAATACGGGATGGTTGTCATTACTGATGCTCATCCCTGCTGTAAACTTTATTTTTATGATTTATCTATTTGCAGCAAAAGGTACAGAGGGCACTAATGATTATGGTCCACAGCGCCCAACTCTTGGCTGGGAGCGTGTTTTAGGCTGGATTTATATTATCCTGATTCCACTTGCTTTTGTTTTTGCTATTGTTGCTACAATTATGGCTCCAACCTATGAAGGTTATGTTGAGAAAAGCGAAAGCGTTGTCATTGGTACGCCGTCTCAGTCTCAATAGTTTTTAAAGACACTCATAAAGCCTAGTCCTCTAGGCTTTATTCATATATAAAGCTAATAAGCTCAATTTGTACGCTGTTAAATATGTCCGAAGCCTCTCCCCTCCTTGATAAAGCCTCTATTCAGCAGCTTCCTCCTTTCGAAAATCTTAACCACCAAAATATCCTAGTGATTGAAAATATCGAGCAATGTAAAAATATTGAAAATGAATTAAAAACCGCCCATTTTCTAGGGTTTGATTCTGAATCTAAAACCCACGTTTCGGGTGGGCGAAGTCTCGACTGGTCCACATCTGATTCAACTGGCTACTGAACAAAAAGCATATCTGTTTCATGTAAATTCATTCACTTTAAAATTCTTACAGCCCATTTTATCTAACCCAAAACAAATTAAAGTCGGTTTTGGCCTAAAAAATGATAAGCACATTTTTCATAAAAAAGGCATTGAACTCGAAGGTTGTATCGACCTCGCTAAAGGCTTTAGCCACTTTGGTTTTACACAGCAAATGGGGGTGCAAAAAAGCGGTGGCGTTGTTATTTAGGCAATATCTAGCAAAGTCGAAAAAAGTTGGAACTTCAAATTGGGCACGAAAGCCGCTTAGCTCTCAGCAAATCAGCTACGCCGCCGCCGATGCATATGCTGCTTTATTGGTATTTCTAGAGCTCAGAAAACAAAAACTATTACCCGCTCACATTTCTCAAACTATTCAAACCGCACTTCAAGCGTAAAGTTATAAAAGTCTTTTCTAAGGCTTAGCGATTGATCAATACTTTGCTAAGATGTGCAAAATTTCATAATCATGATGAAGCAAGGAGCGGAAGCATGCTAATCATTCCTGCAATTGACCTGAAAGATGGTAAATGTGTGCGTTTAAAACAAGGGCGTATGGAAGACGATACTGTTTTCTCTGATGATCCGGTTGCAACTGCCCAACATTGGGTAAATGAAGGCGCACGTCGTTTGCATTTGGTCGATTTGAATGGCGCTTTCGCAGGCACTCCAATTCATAAACCTATTGTTGAAGCAATTGCTAAAGCTCAGCCAGAATTACCAATTCAAATTGGTGGTGGTATTCGCTCTTTAGAAACAATTGAGCACTATTTAGAAGCTGGTGTGACTTTTGTCATTATCGGCACTAAAGCAGTTCAAGAGCCTGAATTTGTAGAAGAAGCTTGTAAACGCTTTGCAGGCCACATCATTGTTGGTATTGATGCCATGAATGGCATGGTTGCAACTGACGGTTGGGCCAATGTAACTGACGTTAAAGCAACTGATTTAGCAAAACGTTTTGCTGATGCTGGCGTATCTAGCATTGTTTACACAGACATTGCTCGTGACGGCATGATGCAAGGTGTAAATGTTGAGCAAACTGTAAACTTAGCTCAATACTCAGGTTTACCAGTAATTGCATCTGGTGGCGTAACTAACCTTGATGACGTTCGCAACCTAATAGGCCAACCAGGCATTTTAGGTGCGATTACAGGCCGCGCAATTTATGAAGGTTCACTGAATCTTCGTGAAGCTCAGCTTTTGTTAGATGAAAATCGTCTTTAATTTTTTAAGATGAAAAAAAGAGCCTGTTTAGGCTCTTTTTTATTTTTGATTAACTTTAATTTAATAACTTTTCTAAATCGATAACCTCATCTGCAAGCTCCATTGCATAGGGTGAATGTGTAATCATAATTACGGATGGAACGACTTGCTGAATATATTCAAGTATATTTTTTGCAGTATCTACATCTAAAGCTGCAGTCGGTTCATCTAGAATGATGAGCTGAGGGCGAGCTAAAAGGCCTCGAAGGATGCAAATTCTTTGCTTTTTCTCCTCCTGAAAAATTCTTATAGATTTCAGTTAAATCATCATCAGTGTCAGCTGATGCTTTTTCAAAATATGTAACAGGTTAAATTGATCAAGCATCTGAAGTAAGTAAGAATCCTCATATATATGTTGAGAGTTATAAACTAAATTATCTCTAAGAGAATAAGGAAAAATAACTGGTTGCTGTGCAACGTAGACAACCTCATCAAAAATATACTTAGAAAAATTTTGACTGATATCAATATTTTTATACAAAAGCTGCCCTGATTGAATCTGATAGACACCCATTAAATAATTCCATGAGAGAAGTCTTTCCCAAGCCAGTTTGCCCAATCACGACATATGTTTTATTGGCTAATATTTTTAAATTAAAATGATCTACGGCTCTTTTCCCAAGTGAAAATTTAGCATTTATAAATTGAAAGAGAACGTTAGAATTTTGAACGATAGAATACGTATAATTTTCTTTATTAAGATTAAAGTATTTTCGATATTTTGCTAAGGCGACAAAGTTTCCATTTAAACGCATCAAGCTTTGGGAAACTGCCAGAAATGGATTGGTGAGTTGAATAATATAGGTACTTATCAATACAAAAGCACCCGGTGTAAGCTGCTTTTCAGTTGAAAGAAACACTGTAAATAACATAAAAAGAGTAAAAATAGAAAGATCAGGAACAATTGAGAAATCATCAATAACCCTATTTTTTTGTTCCTATCTTTAGCTGTTGTGATGTATGAATCTAATGTGGCATTAAATTTTGACAATTGAAACTGTACTGCATTTTTTACTTTAATTTCATATGAATTTGAAATCTGATGTATCAAATGACTATTCACCTGATTATCTTTTTGATACATCGAATCGAATAATGAACTGCTTGTTTTATTTATATGAAAGGAAACTAAAAAAATAACGATAGCGACCAATAAAAAACTGATACTAAAAAGTAAGCTAATGGTCGTAAATAAAACTGCAAAAGATCATCACCAATTGAAAAATAATTGGTCCCAAATGAAGAAGCAACGTTAAATTAATCTCACCAAAAGCAGAACTTCCTCTTGCAAGATCACTAATCACTGTTCCAGCCTCAATTTGATCTTGCTCATCTTTTTTGAGGTTTAAATAATATTTTAGACCCGCAAAGATTAATGCACCTTTGAAATCGACCATCAAATAAGCACTAAAAATATTTTTTGTCCAATTACATAACTCATTCGCTAACCATGCTGCAGCATACGCGAGTACGATTAGATATAAAAAATTAAATGGGAGCTGAATATCTAGTGAAAAGTTATATTCCTGTGCAGAGTAATCAATAATAATTTTTAACAAGTATGGCAATAATGTCGTAAAGAATGCTGTAAACATCACTAATAAAACATGAGAAACATACTACCCTTCTGTTTCTTATAATTTTCTTTTAGAAACTGCCATAAAAATTTATAGTTTTGAATATCATGCGAACTTAACTCAAACTTCATTTCTATACTTTTTTCTATTAAAATGGGTTAAAAATAATTCATTACATAAGAAATATCATAGCTTGCCTTCTTTTATTCATATTCGTGTTTTTTGTTTAAAATAACACTGATAGCTATTGCAAATAGCCTTCTCTTACATGTACATAGTTCTTGATCGACCGTAACTGTTTAAAGACTCTTTTATTAAACAAATTTAAGATGTTAAGCAGCAATACACCACATTTCGAATAAATTTTAAGCACTTGGTTATATTGATATAGGTGTAAGTCACTGAACTAGCAAAACTAAAAGATGAACCAGCAGGAATTATTTTTGTACTGTCGGTAAATTGTATGGTCAACTCACCTTCTAATACATAAATAAGTTCTTGCCACCCTTCTGCATCAGCTTCGGCAATATAAGATTCCCCCACTGCCAATGACCATGTCCACAGCTCAGCAGGAGCAGGATGGGACTAAACCAGTTGCTTCTTTCTTCTTTGTCTCACAAGCTAGTACATTCACGAGGATTATTTCTTTGAGCTCTGGTGCACTCACAATTGTTCTAAAATCTACGCCCAACACTACCGCAATCGCATCGAGATTTAGCCAAGCTAATATTCACTTGCCTGTTCCAACAAGCTGCGATTGTTCGTCTACTCACACCAGCCTGATCGGCCAAGTCCTGTTGGCTTAATCCCTTCTCATCTCGTAATGAACGAATGTTTGTGCCGACATGCTGTAAAACGGTGCTGGACTGGGTCATAAAACAAGTAACAAAGAAAATATGAGCAATATATT